>BPLR01018226.1:0-63114 GCA_021605095.1 Caerostris extrusa | reverse complement strand
TCATTTGTAAAATCAGTTTGTTTACTATGAACGATGTTTCCAATTCACTGTCTTTCAATGTAAAATTCTGAAAAACGCTTTTTCACATGTGTTAAAAACAATCTTTTATCCTCGTCTGTTTTGCCTTTCAACGATGAGTATGAATGAATAAGCTGACCTTGCTACCTCTACACCCTCTCTTTACTGCGATATCACATGACACTGTAACGATCACGAATGTTTACGAAAATCGTCCGACAACAATTCGTTCAATTTTAAATCATTCATTGAGCCATTTCAGAAGAACATTAAAGATGAATTTAAGTAAACTAATATTAAATTTATATTTCACTTTTCAAATAGATAAATTTATATTTTAATAAAATTTATAAATAATTTATTTATTTAATGAGTACAAGAAAATCATCAATTATTTTTATTTATTTTTTAATTAAATAAATGCCTTCATTTATTTGTCCTACTGCGATTAGAAATCGTCTGAAGAAAAATATTAAATGACGTCATAACGCGTCCTTTTTCACATTTGTGATTCATAATTCATATTTGATAAGATTTATTTAATTTTATTCATTAATAATTTCCTTTCATTTAATTATTTATTTTTTATTAATTTTATTGTTATTTTAAACTCAACATTTATAAATTCATATACATGTTAGTGAACGAGATCAAAACGATTAATTTAAAAATAAAATCAAAATAAATTTCTTGAAATTAAGACGATAAATATTTCAATTTTTTGTGATTGTGCTGTTTTTAATATATTTTTTGTTTGTTTCTAATGTTCTATTATAAAAACTCAACATTTATTGCTTTTTTTATATTCTAAATTATTAGTGAAGAATAAAAGCTTTCATTTTTCTTTTATTCTAATGCAATTTGAAATCGTCTAAACTAAAAATAGGAAATGACGTCATAACTCATTCTTTTTCACATTTGCGATTAATAATTAATATTTAAAATTATTTATTTTAATTTTTATTCCTTTATAAATTCATATATATTTTAGAGAACGAGATCAAAATGATACATTTACAAATAAAAATTAAATAAATATCTTGAAATTAACGCTATAATTTTTTTTTTTCAATTTTTAGTGATTTCCCTTTTTCAAATATATATATATTTTTTTGTTTCTAATGTTTTATTATGAAAACTCAGCATTTATTTTTTACATTCTAAATTATTTGTAATGAATAAAAGCCTTCATTTTTTATTTATTCTATTTTGAATTGAAAACGTCTAAACAAAAAAATAGGAAATGACGTCATAACGCATTCCTTTTCACATTTTTATTCATAATTAATATTTAATATTCTTTATTTAATTTTATTCATTTATAAAAATTCGTGTACATTTTTGTTAACGAGATCAAAATGATAATTTTGAAAATAAAAACAAAATAAATTTCTTGAATTCAACACGATAAATTTTTAATTTTTTTTTTTTTGTGATTGTGTTTATATATTTAAACTGTTTCTAACTTTTTATTATAAAAAAGCAAAATTTATTCTTTTACGTTCTAAATTGTTTGTAATGAAATAATGAATGATATTTTTATGTGTTGTTTAGGTTGTTAATTTTCGATAAAGCTTTATTTAATTAAAAATGGATAAAGAAAATAATAGGTTTTTAAATTAAAAAATTTAATTGCCCTTTTACTTGGTTATTCGTTAGACCTTATATATTTTTATATTATTCATGTCTTTATTATTTAGGAACAACATTTTTTTTTATTATTAGAAAGCGATTAACGTGAAAATCAAAATCACTCGATATTTTATATTTTAATTTTTGTGCATTAAAATTATACTCCTGCTGACAGTAAAATGTCGTAAATAAATAAGAATATTTTCTTGGGATTTCTTTAATTTTTTTTTATTGATATATTTCTCATTAAATTTACCAAATTAATAAATATATAATTTCAAAGAAGTTGTGAAATGTCTGTTCATAGTTAGATGAAGAATTAGAATTTTGTCAAAAGAATCAATAGAATGTTACGAATCAATGAATCAATAGGATATTTCAAGTTACTGAAATAGTAAGTGCAAAATGATGATATTTTGATTTCTGTCATTTAAAGGATTGATTCATCTGTGGCTTCAAGAAAAAATATATTATGATTAGGCAAATAAATAAGTCAATTATTTGTTAATAATACTTCACGAATTGATAGTAAATGAATAAAAATTAATATTGATTTTTTATCATTAATTTAGATATTCTAACTTTATCGAATACTAGGCATTTTAAATGAAGTTAATGACTGCTATTATGTCAAATATTTAGCAAATTCAGTGTTACGGAGAGATTACCACAGTGGGACTTTCTATACTACCCTCCCATTTTTCCAAACATCCCCAGGAAATTGTACTTTTCAGTTGTTTATGATGATTGCTTTGTTGTTGTGTCAAATAGTTTTTTTTTTTTTTGTTTTGTTTAAACTTATTCCTTTTCATTGGGCAAAGATTAAAGAAAAGCTGTTTTATTTCTTCTTTTTTTATTTTTAATCAAGCATGTAGCAATTGTTATCCTAAAATTTTCAAAGAAAATTATGTCCAGAGTAATCCATCTCGTTATGTTGGCTTATTTTCCTTGAAGAAAAATGCTTTGATTTTATAAATGTAGCTCATTCAAAAGTAGTTGCTATTAAATAAGTTCTTATCTACATTTTCTCTGCAAAACAAAGTTGTTGTAACTAACTAGCTTTATACACCATACAAGAATGAGGCAAAGATTCACCATAATACCTTTTTATTTCGTTTCAGGAAGTTTTGAAATAAAATGTAGTTGATGCTTAAATGGAGTTTTGATTAGGCATATTTTTACTTCATTATAAACAGCTTATAAATGGGAGGATAAACTTTTCAAATACTCATTTCTCAATAATTATCAAAACAATAGATTGATTTCTATAATGTGAACATGTGCGTTGTTTGATGGAGATTACAGAAGATTTTAGAAATCATTGCAGGTAATTTTAAATGAACTTAAAAAAGAATACGTTTTATATTGATATTTTAATGAATACTTTTTAATGATCAAAGACATTCTCATTCTACCTTTGCAATTATAATGCTGTGAATGACACAAAAATTAAAATATTCCTGTGTTGTCCCTTTGTAGGTAAGCATTAATACTTTTTATGTGTAAAACTATGTTGTTTCTATAGCTATATAAAATCAGTATTAGACCTATTTTGGTCTATGGCACTGAAACATGGACTTTGGCAAGATCTGATGAGTCCCATTTGGGTACATTTCAGCGGAAGATTTTTAGGCTATTCTTAGTGGTATTAAGGAAATTGATTATCGATGAAGACGATATATATAATTTATGAATGCTTATATGTAAGTATATACTTAATATAAATATGCTCATATGCTATATGCTTTATATAAATATGCTTATATGCTTATTTAATGTAGTTATATAAAAGTTTATGAATGCTACAAAGACCCAGATATTCTAACATTTATTAAGATCAATAAATTAAACTGGGTGCTCATGTATTTAGAATAAAGGACTTAAACCCTGTAAAAGACTCATTATGCCAAACCACAGGGATAAAGAGGAAGAAGTCGATCCAAATTGCAATGGATAGACGCAGTTGAAAAAGATTTTGCTGTACTAAAGGTTAAGAATAGAATTTTTTTTGTTTTATTATTAATTAATAAAATTTCGAATAATTAATTTTTTGATAAATTAATAATATACTTATATTGCTTTTTTCTATCTAATCAATGGGCTTAAAGCTTAAAAATTTCCTTCACTCACAAAGCAGGAGATAGAGGTTGCTAAGCAACTAAGGTTCTCTATTAATCTGGCAAATCATCAAGGTTAAGAATTGAAAGACAATTATCATCCAGAGGACACCATTTTTATGCTGAATGTAAAAATTAAAACCATTATTAGCGATTTTTGTATCTCGTAAAAACTTTTTGCCAGTCATGTGAATAATTTACATTAGTATCATTCAAACAAATGAATTAACGTTGAATGTAGTTATTTATCTTAATTGAAAAACTTCTGGAATATTTTTCTTATAATATTTTTTTTTTATTTCCAATGGCAATAGAAAATGTCTCTTATGAGATCAAAAACAGTGTAAAATAAGAAAAAAAGAAAACAATAATAATAAAATCAATATCTCATCAGCAATATCTCAATGCTCCAATATCTTTTCACCTCGGAGTTCGTACGGGTATCTTGCTATATGGTGTCTGACCATGATCTCCTCTTTTTCAAAGAGCGATTGGCTATCAAAAATGCCAATGGGGTGCAGATGGCTCGCCAAACAGTTATAGCCCCCTTCAAGCATCACCGTCGTAGCTGGCAAGGAATGTTGAATCTCAACTGTCTTAGATTGGGACTAAACCACCCATATTCCATTGTAAGACACAGTTTGCACGAAGGCCTTATAATATGTATATCTTCTTCAGATACTAGCAAATATTTGTTAACATATTTGCTTTTCTCTTGAGATAGAGGAAACTTCTATTTTACTCATGTATGACATGGATAGGCCAGCGACGGGCGTTGAGGCGAACACATTGTCTTCTGGGGCGACTTTTAGGGTAACTACCCCGCATTATGTTGTATGTGAGAATACTCCTAAGGAAATCCTAATTGGGAATCATGTATATATCATGACTGTCAATGCGAGACGCTTATATAAGCTGTCTAAACCAGTAAATATACGATGCCTAAATCTTAATTCCGTTGTAGTTGTTTCTTAATCCATTTGGTCGACAGCAACATCTAGGCCAAGTCCAGGAACCCGTATGTTCTTAAACAATGAAAAATCGCTCCTGGACTTGTGCATCTCTTCTGCCAACCAATACAAGTCAAGATATGGCGAGGGAGGGGGCTGAATGACCGAGTGGCTAGTGCTCTGGCGCTTGGGGCCACAGGTTTCGGATTCGAGTCCCGGTAGTGCCATGAATGTTTGCAGTGATTCGAAATCCACTTTAAGCCGTAGGTATCGGTCTCATATGACTGCAAGAGCGTCATGGAGCCCAGTCAGACTATGTTGCTATTTTCTGGATAGCCAGCTATTCATTCACTGGCTATCAAAATTTAATCATTTGTTTCTTGAATGAACGGAATTGCATACGAAATTTTGTTACAATAGCATTATTTGTTCTTGGGCGTATATTTATACAACAACGTTATTTGTTCTTGTTTACTTTTTTAAATAATATATTACGAAGCCCTTTTATTAACTATGAGAGATATTTTCTTAAAGCTGCATATTTATAAGGAGCCCGTTTTAAGCAAATAGATGCTTCACAATTAATATTTTAATAGTGTAAAACTATATCCCGAACTATAAAGGGGCAACTCAGCTCTAGGTATAGTGATGTGGTTTGGTGTAGTAGTAGTACTTATGATATGGGCAGGAGTGGCTGGAAGCAAGATACATTTCGGTCTCAGCTATCTCAATCAACTTCACTTTACGGTTATCAGAAATCCATGGTATTTTTGTGGACTTTTTTGATGTTTTCGTCGGTAACAGCCTCTTTGGGGCGTCCACTGCGTGCATCGTCCTCGGTGCTCATTTCGCCTCGTTTAAATTTAGCAAACCACTTCTCTACGGTTGATTTTCCTGGTGCAAAGTCCGAATAATGTTTATCATGCCAAGCCTTGGCTTCAATGGTATTTTTTTTCGCCAAAAAGCAATGCTTTATTAACACACGAAATTCTTTTTATCCCTTTTTTCAAATTGACAAAAGTTGCTTCACTAAAAATGCTATAACTCACATACTAATAGTGCAACAGCTGTCAAATTTATACGCGTGTCTTTTGAAGGTTAGGGCTAACTAAACTTCATGTAGATTTAATACTAGTAGCGCCATCTATGTGTTAGTCTATGAACTTTTCAGCCCCTCTGTTAGGTTAGTTCATTATATTCTTTAATTCTCGGTGTTTTCCCCTCACTGTTGAAAATCCAACATTGCATTTTTGTGAGACTCTGAATCAAATTTGGCGTTAGATTTCATTTAAAATGTTGTTCGTCTTGTTGAATACTATCACCTCTCTAATTTTATATAAATAATTACGAACATATGTTTTTTGCATACATAACTTACGAACATTTTTATATTTAGAACATTTTTCTAGGAAAATATATACGAAATATTACAAAATAGCGTCATATAAATGTGTTTTGAATGTTAACTTACAATTAATATATTTAAAGCATTTTAATAAAATCTGTTTTTAAAGAATTTGAAAATTATTGAATCTTTTTTATCCTTTCAGATAAATTTTTAAACATACATTAATGTAATATCCTAGCATTTATTTCATTTTTAATTAATAGATGCCTTATTTCTCTTTTTAACTTTGAATACAATGTCAAATTTCTCCATTTTTATAGCTTTGAAGCAATTATCTCTACATAGTCGACTGTTGTTTAAATTAATATTCATAGGTTAAATGTATATTCGGCATTTCAATAAGTTGCTTTTGTTCTTCAATAAGAAGGATACAAAAATATAATCTAAAACAATAATAATAATGAATAAACAAATAAAAATTAAAAAAACACAATCCAAGAATAATTTATCTCAATTAAATTAGAATTGGTTGATATGATGCATATGTATATAAAAGGAAATAATTAAAATTATAGGCGAACTTAATCATTTAGCCTGGAGATATAGCTACATATAAAGCGAAACAATCAATAATGCATTGGCCTACTTATGGGCCTTATGCAAGCTTTTATATCCTGTTTAGTATTAATTCATAGCATTGGAGTAAATTCTCCTATGAGAGTTCTTGCCAAACTGTATTGAATTGTCGAACAAGATCTGGCATAACCTGGGTCGTTGTAGGAGTTTACTCATCAAGCTCCAAATCTGCTCTACTGAGAAGAGGTCTGAAGATCTGGCTGACCAAGGAAGTGTTTAACAAGATATTAGAGAAGTTTTTGCATACCGTACGTTAGTTACCGTAGGACGGACTTTTCTCAGCGCGCATGCTCATAGGAAATTGTTTCCTATGAGCATGCGCGCTAGGGAGAAAAAGCTAACGGACGTTCTACGGTAACTAACGTACGGTAAATTTCCTATGAGCATGCGCGCTAGGGAGAAAAAGCTAACGAACGTCCTACGGTAACTAACGTACGGTATGCAAAAGCTCTCTAATTATCTTCAGAAATGATTGTCAAGGGAAGCTGGCTGTTATTCTGTCTAAATGTAAGCTTTAGCTGCCATGAAAGGAAGGTCAAAATAAAGGGTGTATATTATCATTAATGGGGCCTGAATGGCCGAGTGGCTAGTGATCTGGCGCTCGGTACCACAGGTTTCGGCTTCGAGTCCCGGTGGGGACATGGATGTTTGTAGTGGTTCGGAATCCACTTTAAACCGTAGGTCCCGGTCTCATATGATCATAGAGCGTTGCGGGGGCATTGTTACTCCCCGTCCATGGCTTATCTTCAAGTGACACGCGCTCCCTGGGTAATGCAAAGTGAGTACGTCTGTGCAGAGCTTGCTTTTAAGGCTTCCAAGACCAAGCTGTCTAAGTGTTTGCCAGCTGCATTAGAAAGAAAAAAATATTATCATTAACGTATCTACTGTAAGGATATCACGCATGGCAACAAAAGGGATTCCGCTATCAAATGAAATAGCAACTTAAACCATAAATCCTGGTTGTGGGATTTTGTGATGGGTGATATTCAAATGTATATCCCACAGCTATCCTGGGCATCCTTAGACTCATCTTCGCTGATCACAGGCCTTTATTTGCAATAGAAACATTAACTTAAAATATTATTTTCCAATCAGTTAGATTCCAACTTAAACAAGCTTTCATCTTTGCAAAGCGGCCTGATGGCTAATTGGCCAGCGCTTTGGTCTTTGGTACCAGAGGCTTCAGGTTCGAATCAAGACGCTTGCATGGATGTTTGTTAGTGGTTCGAAATCCACGTTAAACTGCGGGTCCCGATCTAATTAGCCCAAAGTACAACAAATGACTGTAGAGCGGCAAATAAAACCTTTATAAGTGCTTTGTCTGTGTGCACAGATGAGAAGTTGACCAACCAATAAGCTCCGTAATCTATCTCTGAGTCGCCTATCAGTGGTCATTTCAATAATTGGTATTCCGATCACACGTATCATAGTCACGATCATAGTCATATAATAATAATTTTGTTGGTGTAAGAGTCTCTCGAGTGTTATGATAAACACTCCTTCCTCATTTTCTACTGTATCTCTAAGCCGACTGTTACATTATTAACGATTTATTCCGTCATAATTCAACCTTCCAGTCACTATCATCGAACTCAGACATCGTCCCAACCAAATATTCTATGACTGAATTCTTTGATTTAAACATCATACACTATTGATTCATTATTCGTCATTCTCAGATTTGAATACCATGCACCATACATCATATACTACCATTATTTGATTCATCTATAACACCATGCACTATTAATTAATGATTTGTCATTCTTTGATTTGAACACCAGGCATTACTACATATATTTTTTTTTTTTTTCTAATGCAGCTGGCAAACACTTAGACATGGACGTCTTGGATGCCTTAAGGCAAGCGCTTTACAGACGTACTCACTTTGCATTACCCAGGAGACGCGTGTAACTTGAAGATAAGTCACGGACGCGGAGTAACAATGCCCCCGCAACGCTCTACGATCCTATTGGGACCGGGACCTACGGTTTAAAGTGGATTCCGAACCACTACAAACATCCATGGCACCGCCGGGACTCGAACCTGGAACCTGTGGTACCGAGCGCCAGCCACTCGGCCTTTCAGGCCCATTATTATACTATATATTATTTGCACTATTTCAATTGGTGTCATTCGTTCATTCACATGTGCTTCAACCTGTATACGATTCATTAATAAAATCAAAGTGAATAAGGAAGGGGGTGAAATTCGAATTGATATAATACCGTAAAATTGGAATTTCCCTTTTTTTTTTACTGTCTATCCAGATTCTAAGTTGCTATTTTCTGGATAGTCAGCTATTCATTCACTGGCTATCAAAATTTAATCATTTGTATCTTGGACTGAACGGGAATTGCATACGAAATTTTGTTACAATAGCATTATTTGTTCTTGGGAGCATATTTATACAAAAACGTTATTTGTTCTTGTTTACTTTTTTAAATGATATATTACGAAGCCCTTTTATTAAATATGAGAGCTATTTTCTTAAAGCTGCTGCATATTTATAAGGAGCCCGTTTTTAAACAAATAGATGCTTCACAATTAATATTTTAATAATGTAAAAAAAATAAAAATAGAAAAAAATAGATAAAGTAACAGTCCCAATTATGGACACGTGTGGAATTTTTATATATTTTTTTTTATGATTTTTATACCTATAAAAATTAAATATTTCTTTTAATCCAAATTTTTACACCTATCAAACAAAACAAGAAAACTTTCTGTCTAATAAGTATAGACCTTTTCCTTTTAGCGTAAAAGAACTTTGAAATGACATTCATGGCATCCACTAACTAGTCTTTGATTACTAATTATACATTACACTTTGCTTACTACAATATTTTGACCTTGTTCTCTTAAATTGCTTAGCTGTGATATTGATGCTCTTACATATTATTTTATGTTTTCCGTAAGAAAACATTGCACATATATTATCCAATGATTTAAATCAAAATTGTATCCAGGTAATTTTTCAAGTGAGTATTTTCAATTTTTTGTAATCCAAGGCTGCAGGACTATGCCCAATGCTTATACTGATAATCCGCAGTTCAAACAGGTACACGAATGAGACTACGACCCCACAAACCCATAAACAAAAATGTGTTATAAGCTATACGTTACAATATACTTATTAAATAAATATTTGTAGCGTGAAGTTTTGCCAACCAGATTGTAACTGGGTATGGCTGGGTTAAGATACTTGAAGCACAGGTTAAAGAACTCCCAGCTTTATTGACACACGCACAAAATACAACACACATACAATTAGATACATACAATATTTGACACATTTAAAGACATATAATTATAGATTCGTAGAAGGATTTAACTTCTGAGCTGAAAACCCGAAAGTCGGCTACAAGTAGGGTGCGCGATACTTCCTCTACGGGTGAGAGCCTGTAAGCCAACTAATATGCAGAGTTGAGTTGAATATATTTCCTTTAGGGATGAGAGACTGTAAACTAAGCGTTTCTCAACAAAAGCACATCGTTGCTCTGTACTTCCTCTCGCATGAGAGTCACGAGCCCTACTGACCATTTCTCCTGAAAGCCACATATGAGCACTCTTTCCAGTGTGTAGTTGAAAGAACAGCTAAATACTATCAAATTGATTAAAGCAGCCACCACAGCGCTATAATAAACCAAAGTCCTTCTCACCCGATACCGGCAACGATGTGCTATATCATTTTTTTTTATTACGAGCTAATTTGTATAAGCCTTTTAATCGCTAGCTTAAGTTCTTGTTGAAATCAGAACTACTAACTGTTCAAATTAAGAATATTTCATTTTTTTTTTGCTGAATATGAAGCTGAATTCTCTTGAAAAAAAATTTTTTTTTAGAAAAAAGAATATATATATTTTTTAAAGTAGCAAATTTTGCAATTGAGATTGCTTATAAGTTACATGCAAGCAACCAATGGTATCTGCATACGTGCATTCCTTATTCTTCTATTAGTTGATTCTTGACATCTTTTGAACATCAAGAGTGAACTTTTTTAATCTTACCAGAGGAAATAGTTTTGCAACTGGTTAGGTCTACAACATATTAGTCAGCACATTAAGTCATTTATTGTCCTGCTATTGTCCCAGAAATTTTTAATCTAATCTCTAACTTCGAATGCGGTCTGATGGTCAATTGGCTTATGGCCATTGGTACTTCAGGCTTCAGGTTCGAATCGTGGCATGGATGTTGTGAGGGGTTCGCAATCCACTTTAAACTGTAGGTCCCGGTCTAATTTTGCCCAAAGTGTGCAGAAAACGACCATAGAGCAACAAACCAAACCTAACATCTGATAGCTTTTTCTTCCTGATCGTAACTTAATTTTGATTCTTTTGACTTGTTAAACTTTTTTTATACAACTTCAAATCCATGATATAAATGTTTTAATTTCCATTAATTTTACCTCTAAATTCAATATATAATTAATGACAGAGAATAAGGTGAAATAATGGTTAGGGACTTTAAATTTTATCAAATTTAATTAAAAGTTTTTATCCGTGTGATAAATTACTAAATCAATTAAATCTAGTTAAGATACATTTTTTTACTGATTTTATTCAAAATTTCATTTAAATAGTTTGATATAACAATATTTAATATTTTCAAGCTTGACTTGCTTGATTTAATATATTAAATATTGTTTGACACAGATTAGACAAAACTAGTCCTTGTTTACCTACTATTTACTGCATTACTTTATTACTCTTTGCTGTGCATTACTGATTTGATGGATTACTCTTTGCTGTATGTGTTTCTGGCGTTGTGTTTAATAATTCTTATATTAAACTGTTTCTTATTATCAATTTTAGTATGTATTTTTCTTTCTTTCTAATTTTGTAATTCATTAATTTTCGTGTTGTAAATTAATTAACATTTTTAAACATTAAAACTATCTACTAGATTATATTTAGATTTTCCCGTCTAAAAATATTTGCTTAAAAAAACCGGAAATACGTAAAAAAAAAAAAAAAAAATCCTATTTTTTTTATAATTCTGGTTTATGTGAGTGCCCTATCTTGTTATTGATAACTTAGGTGTTTAAATTCCACTAAATATCTTTCAATGATTTCTTTTCTTGCGCAAAATAAGGAGAATGAAAATTTAATAGACTAAAAGAAACATGAATGGGGCCTGAATGGCTGAGTGGCTAGCGCTCTGGCGCTAGATGCCACAGGTTTCGGGTTCGAGTCCCGGCGGTGCCATGGATGTTTGTAGTGGTTCGGAATCCACTTTATAAAAGTGGGTTCCGGTCTAATAGGATCGTAGAGCGTTGCGGGGGCGTTGTTACTCCGTGGCTTATCTTCAAGTTACACGCGCCTCCTGGGTAATGCAAAGTGAGTAACGTCTGTGCAGCGTTTGCCTTAAGGCATTCAAGACGTCCATGTCTCTTTGCCAGCTGCATTGAAAAGAAACATGAATTCTAATATGATACATTAATAATGTAAATTTTCAGATAAACGATTTTAGTCATTATTGTAGTACTTTTTTTCAACCTGTGTTAAGATTAAACAACATTGAGTTAGTTTTCAGAAATTAAATATAGCAGATTTAATCTTAATTTATATAATTTACACTTTAACCTTGAATTAAACTTTTCCATCACGTTATAAATATATTAGTATGAATGAAAATATTTAATTTTTAATAACTTTCCAAAATTTTTGTTGTCATTATAAGCTAAAAAGGTAATATATTAATAGCAAAATTTCTGAGATTTTTCTCTTGAGGTCCACCAATCTCAATAGAACAGAATAACTCCCACTATATGCGTTGTTTACGTTATGCGTTGCTGAAAGCTAATGTTTTTAATGAAATATTCAGCTGTCTATTTATATATAAATACTCATATATTGTTCTAGAGCATTTGTTTGTATTGCCATTTATAACAGTGGTTCTCAAACTCATTTGTTCTCCTTTTTCAGCAAAAATTACTTAGCCCACTGTAGAAATTTACGTTCTTTGATATATAGCACAAAATTTGTGTTCTTTTAAATAGCTATGTATCTTCATCTTAATAAAGGTGTTTGTAAATAAGACACCTCAAATCATGAAATTACAAAAATTTTCAATAAAAATCAACCTTATTAACATACGCATTGCTCACAGAAAATTTCGATATCGAAGGATAATATAGATACAAAAATTATTAATAAAATCAGAAATTCTGCTAATGAGGAGGTTGAACCCGATGCGCTTTAACACTGAATTAATCCGCCGATCTATATTTTAGCAATATTTTTAAACGACTGCCATTCGCTGTTTGAAGTCGGTTTCTTTCGTCTTTCTTTAATGTATATTTTGTAACCACACTAAATTTACATTGTATTTAATACGAGATAGGAAACTCAATTTTTTTCTTTCATTTCTCTACACATTCACAGTATTCCTTATTATTAGTATATGCCCTTAAAATGCATCCGAGAATACTATTGTCCCTTTCTTTTCCACTGGCCTCCAGCGGCTTGCGCCAGGTGGCGAGCGCTCTGGTCTTTGGTATTCCAGGTTCGAATCCTGGCGATGGCATGGATAGTTGTGAATCCATTTTAAAACTGTAGGTCTCGGTCTGTTTAGCCTAACGTGGGCTCAAGATGACAATAGAGCGACAAACCAAACCTCCACTGGCCTCTAGAAGAGATAACGAAGGATATCAATGGTTCTTAAGGTGGATCCTTTTGAGAACTAATGATTTATTATGAAATGTTCAAGGACATAAAAAATAGAGATTTTTATTAAAATGATCTAACGTGATATTGTTCTGGTATGAAATCCATGAAATTGCTAAATGTTACAGTTAGAGATTTTATTTAAAACTATAAATAATCATATCAACAGCCTCAAATAATTTTCTTAAATTTCTTTTTTTGTAGTGTGCAGGTTGACCAAGCAGATTGTAACTGTGTGTGGGTGGGTTGAGATACATACTTGAGGCACAGATTGGAGAACACACAGCTTTATTGGCACATGCACAAATATCACACACAATTAGAAACATACAATATTTAACACAATTAAAGACAGGTAAATACAGATTCGTGGAAGGTATCTACCCTTCTAAGCCGAAACTCCGATACTCTGCAAGGCACAGTATGGGCGAAATATACTTCCTCTCCGGATAAGAGTCTATAGGCCAATTAATATGCAGATTTGCGCTAAATATATTTCTTCTCAGTGTGAGAGAGACTGTAAACTAAACAAAAGAACGTGGTTGTGTTGTATTTCCTCTCAGTGAGAATCTCGAGGCCTACTAGTCATTTCTCAGGAACGCCAAAGTGTCAGTGTGTAGGAGGAAGCACGGTTATATTTTTAAAAAAAAGTTATTTTCCATGTAAAGACCAGTTTTTGACTGTAGAAATTTATATGTAGTGCGGTTTACTAAAACGTACAATATATCTATATTACTTTCAATATAACTTTTTATTTCGGTAGCATTTTAAATTGATTATACATTTCCAGTAGATAGCCACATTCAGATGACTGCAAATGATGAGTAAAGGAAAGTAACTGATACAATGAAATAACAAAATAAAACTTCTGAGGATGAAATAAAGAAAAGAGCTTTGAAACATTAATAATTATATTAAGTTAATATAATCCTTATCAAAATTAAACAGTATATTGAAATAAAAAATATCTCTGTCTGTTTAATCTTCAAAATCCGCGGCCAATTATCTAGCGTTCTGGCCTTTGGTACCACAGGCTTCACGTTCGAATCCTGGCGGTGGCTCATGTTTGTGAGTTCTTCGGAATCCGCGTTAAACTGTAAGTCGCACTCTAGTTGGCCTAAAGTGTGCGCAAAATGACCGTAGAGCGGCAAACCAAACCTCGATGTCCTGCAGTGAGTAATTTATTCATGGATGGAAGGAAAGAGGTAGCTTCTGTTGTGAGGCAGTACCCGTAGGTAGAAGACTGACTTGGCTCCGTGACGCTGAAGTAGGAGGAGGGCAGTGACTTCCTACATTCCTTCCTGGACATTTTAAGGAAACTACCCCCCGCCTTTTTGCGTATAGTGTGAGAGAAACCCTAAAACTCCCATCACGTAGTCCGACTAACGCAGCAAGACGCTGACCATCTCAAACGCCATAGAGTTTCTCGTTGTTTTTGAAACGGTGTCTACAACAAAGGACCAAATGATTGAATCTCAGCCACTTTACAATGATTTGCACATGTCTTGTATCTAAATGGTTAGAATGTTAAGTAAATCTCTTACAAAATTATTGATTTCTTGATTTGTTTGAGATAAACATCCTCAGGTTTTTTGCAAAAATTTTATAAAATACGACGAAATAAATAAGGATTACACATATTAATGAAATTTATGGATATGCCGTCCCCTAAAATATAATTGTGAAATATAAAATAGCATGGCTTGAGTCATATAGGATGTGGAAAACTGCATGGA
Source organism: Caerostris extrusa (assembly GCA_021605095.1). Lineage (NCBI taxonomy): Eukaryota > Metazoa > Arthropoda > Arachnida > Araneae > Araneidae > Caerostris > Caerostris extrusa. Next base: position 48,009 of record BPLR01018226.1, on the reverse strand, counting down.
TGCTATAGAGAATTTAGACAGTAGAAAATATAACTTTTATATGTTTTGTCTGGCTCTTTTATTTTTAATGTGATTACTAAACTTACCTGATTAGTAATATCAATAAATGATCTTATTACTAAAGTAATCACAACTTATATTTTTCAAAAATATCTTCAAAAAGCGTTTTGAAAATTAATTTAACTTCCTCTTGGTATTATTTAATTCAAATTTCCTATATAAAATTTCTGCAAGTTTCTTGTTTCTTCTTTCTTATTTCAAAAAATATTTGACTTATCATATTCACGCATGAGAAATTGAAATTCATAGCATTGTTAACAATTTGTAAATATGAATTCATTATTTTATTAAAGTAGTTACGAAATTATTTCGTTAATTTCTCTATGGCATCAAATTTACTGCACAATAATATTTTAAATCACATAAAATCCTACATATCTATCTCGTCATATTAATTGCGACATAACGTCATTGCGATTGTTTATTAATTTTATCATGTCATTTAATAACGTTTTGATGTTTGTTTATAATTATGATGTCTCATGTTACTGTGGAATTTTCTGTTTTCAGTCTGCACAATACTTTTTTAAATTCCATCTCTCCATTTTAAATGCAACAGACAAATAGAATTCTAATCTCTGTTTTCCCGGCATCTCTAAGCATATTTTCTTTATTCTTTATATAACTAAAAATAAATTAAGCAATTTATTTTAAAAATAAATTAAGTAATTTATTTAACTCAATCATTGAAATATGCCATCAGATAAATGTAAAATTATGTTTAATTTTTAAGGTAGCAATTAAACTATATCCATTTTAATTTTGCTGAATCGTGATTGGTTCAATAGCCTAAATCCACCAACATAATATGAATACTTTAAAAGAAATGTATTGGTAATTACTACATTAGGTACACAGGATGCATTACTAAATCCAAGCCCTGTATTTATACGAAAAAGAGGTTTTCTCATCGATTTGGAAGACACCAGAAGGAAATTAAAATGACTTTCTTCAGCCTTGCATTCTTATAGTAAATGTATGTTGTGACTAATCCTCAGTGTCCTGCAATGCGAGACGTGCATCCCATGAGTAGTCTACTCATAGATGGAGGGAAAGGAGAAACTTCTGCTGTGATAGAGCATCCGTAGTTATCAATCGGACTTGGCTCCGGGCGCTGAAGAAGGAAGGCAGTGTCTTCAAAGGGGACTACCCCTCATTTGCTTATCGTACGGGAGAAAACCCGGAAACTCCCACCAGGTAGTCTAAGCAGCGAGGCAAGACGCTGAGCATCACAAATACGCCATTGAGTCTCCCAGCTATTTTTTTTTTTTTTTGAAAACTGTGTCTACAACAAAGCCGCCAGCGGAAGGAACCTCCGCCTAATACTCACCAGCATCAACCCTTAACACTGGGCCACGAGTCAGGCGTTCCATATGTAAAAACGCAACCTAACGCGTAAAAGGCAAAAGGTAGTCGATGTATGCATGCAAAAACAAGACTTGATAATGATAAGAGTTGGCAGTCAGAAGGATGCATATTATATTACTCATTACATAGCATATATGGATAAGTATTAAATGAAAAATTCCTTCTGGATGATAATGGAACTGATCCATCTGTCAAACTAAAGTTATTGTATTCCATTCAAAAAAGAGATTCCTGATGTAAAAAAAAATATATAATAAATGATAAAATAGTACTTTTACTATCAATATCAAAAGGAAGAAGTTTTGGTTTGTCGCTCTACGGCCATTTTTTTGACACCTTATAGGCTAATTAGATCGGCACTCATAGTTTAACGTGGGTTCCACACCATTCGCAAACATCCATGCTTTCGCCAGGATTCGAACCAAAAGCATGTGGCACCAAATGCTAGAGCGTTAGCCAATTGTCCATCAAACCACGAAAGGAAGATGGGTTATTTCACATTTCCTGAAGATATAAAGGCAGTAAAATTTGAATACAAAATTTTTTAAATATGTACTTACATTTAATTAAAAATATCTGTCTTAATAACTGCGAGATGCCGATAAATCTCAGGATATGTCAGTTATATGTAACAAATTACGATATAGAATTTGAATAATGTATTGCATACTTTTAAAGTTTTAATAGATATACCCATTTTCTCAAATATTCTATTTATACACTTCGCGTACCAACTTATCATTAAAATATTTGTTAAAAAACAATTAGTTTTTATTATATTTAAAAATTCATTAAATAATGTGTACCCTATTATTCCCAAGGGTTATAATTTCAAGTATTAAGGAAAAAAAAACACATTTTAAAATTTATTTTGATGAAAACCCGAAGCGGCTTTATACCCATATTTATATAATTATAAAAATTACTTTTGCCACAGATTTTGCACTTTACTAAAAGATAAGATTTAGCATACTTCGGTTATTGAATAAACATTAGCTTTTGATAGATATAGGTTATTTTTGCCATAGCAGAAAGTATTCTTATTTATTTTTCTCTAGCAGAATGTTACGTTTTCATAGAATTCTTATATTTTACAAGCAACTAGCTTTAAATTAGATTTTTAGATAAAAGATTTATTAAAATTTTTGGAGTCTTGAAGCTAGTATTTGATTCCACGAATCAAAAACAGCTATTTTTATTTCGAAATCAGATAATTTTTATTTTAAATATTTGTATCTGTTAAACTCAAATTCTTCATAAGTTTTTGAATAGAATTTAAATGCCGAACTAGTGGCTCAGTGGTAATGTGCGCCGCTGGTTTAATCCGCTAATAGCATTGTTGTAGACATTGTTTCAAAAAAAAAAAGTGGAGGTTTGATGGCATTAGGGATGTTCAACATTTTGCCTTATTAGTCGGTCTACCTGGTGGGAGTATTTCGGATTTTCTCCCATACGATACGCAAATGCAGGGTAGTTCCCCTAGAAGTTCACCCGGAAGGCACTACCCTCCTTCTTCAGCTACACGGAGCCAAGTCAGACTTCTAACTACGGGTGCTCCATCACAGCAGAAGCTGCCCCTCTCTCCCTCCTTATATGAGTAGATTACTCACGGGGTGTCAATCCCGCTCTGCCAGGTACTGAGGATTAAAGACATGAAAGAGATACACAATTTAAATCATTATTACAAGGAAATTTCAGTGCTCATTTTTGTAGATTTGTGCTGATTACTGATAAATTTAGGCTTTCTCGTAATAAGATTACATTTTGGTCTTTTGCTTTATCTTTTAAATATAAAAAAAATTGCAAAAATATGTTCTGTTAATTTATGGGGTTCATTTTAGGTTTGTGAAAAAAAATCAGTTAGAATTCGACCAAATCATAACTGAGTGACACTTCTTCAATATGATTGAAATCTAAGATATTTCAAATCATGATCTTTTCAAAATTCTTAATATTTGAATAGTTGAAATTCTCAAGATTTAACTGCTTTTCTTTCGTAACTTTTCTGCTATTTTTCATAGATTTAATTACTTTTCTTTCATCACCAAAATAGTTTTATTAAATGTTAAATGAAAGGATTTCAGACTTACATGAATGTGGACTTTTATCAAATCTGTTTTCTGAATTCAGTAAATTTTCAATTTCTTAAGTCATTTCTTAGATATAATAAGGAATGGCCAAAATTTGGCTACCGAAAAATTCTGGATGCCTGCATGGATAAGAAGGCATTTATTAGAAATGTATTAATTTTTCAAATTTATCTAATTGCTTTATATTCTGGTGGTTTTTCCGATTAGTAAAATAATAGTTATACATGGATTTTTCCCTTAATTTACATAGAGAAATGAAATTATTTGTTTTCCTATTCTGTCAAACAATTTACATTTTAGTATATATAAAACATTAGGAATTCCTTATTAACCTTGGAAAAATTATATACAAATACGATAATTTCATTTTTTATCATTCTATGAAAATACACAGTACAATGGTTACAATTACAATTACAATTTAAAAGTTATAAGGCTCTAATGAAAAATTCAATGTCAATTTTTTTATGCTTTTATGTAATAAATGCTAGGGGCCTGACGGCCGAGTGGCTAGCGCTCTGACGTTCGGTACCACAGGTTTCGGGTTCGAGTCCCGGCGGTGCTATGGATGTTTGTAGTGGTTCGGAATCCACTTTAAACCATAGGTCCCGGTGATGTGATTGTAGAGCGTTGTGGGGGTAGTGTTAGGTACTCGCGTCCGTAGCATATCTTCAAGCTATACGCGTGCCCTGGTTACTGCTAAATAAGTAACAGCGATGCAGCTATTGGTTATGGCAGGAAGATTAATTGTCTATGCATTACCAGCTGTATTATTATTAGAACAACAATATTACAGATACTTTTATATATACCCTACTTGTGACTCAATGACAACGCGCCGCTGGTGAGCATTAGGGCTGAGATTCAATCATTTGGTCCTTTGTTGTAGACACCGTTTCAAAAACAACGAGAAACTCTATGGCGTTTGAGATGGTCAGCGTCTTGCTGCGTTAGTCAGACTACGTGATGGGAGTTTTAGGGGTTTCTCTCACACTATACGCAAAGGCGGGGATAGTTTCCTTAAAATGTCCAGGAAGGAATGTAGGACGTCACTGCCCTCCTTCTTCAGTGGCACGGAGCCAAGTCAGTCTTCTACCTACGGGTGCTTCCTCAGAACAGAAGCTGTCCCCTTTCTTCCATCCATGAGTAGATTACTCATTGCAGGACATCGAGGTTTGGTTTGCCATTCAACGTTCATTTTGAGCACACTTTCGGCCAACTAGAGTGCGACTTACAGTTTAACATGGGATTCCGAACCACTCACAAACATGAACCACCGCCAGGATTCGAACGTGAAGCCTGTGGAACCAAAGGTCAGAATGCTAGCTAATTGGCCGCGGCATTTTGAGGTTTAAACAAGACAGATATTTTTATTTCAATATACTATTTAATTTTGATAAGGATTATATTAACTTAATATAATTATTAATGTTTCAAATTTCTTTTCTTTATTTCATCCTCGGAAGTTTTATTTTGTTATTTCATTGAATCAATTACTTTCCTTTATTCATCATTTGCAGTCATCTGAATGCGAAAAATAATTATTTAATAGGACATTCATTGAAAAAATACTTAGCATCTATTTATATGCACAAAATATATACACGCCTCTTCTTGTGAGTTTCTCATAAAATCAACTAACATTATATTAAAATGAAAAGCAAATACCCAATCAAGCACAAGAAATTACAAGCCTTATTTTTCGAAATAAAATGGATGTATGAAATTGAAAAAGATAATTACATCACAGCTGTTCAGAAAGCACTGTCAATCAAATTCAAAAACCATCAGCGTTTTGTATTTTACTTCACATATGTGATTACAAAATTGGTGATCTTAACTTGCCTTAAAAGCAAAAACATTTTTAAATTCTGGGTTAGTTTCCATTAAGTAATCAAGTACACATAACATTCATGAAGCTTTTGAATGGACGTAAAATAATGTGAATGCAACGGCCATTGTTTGTGACCTTTTTTGTCATATTTTAACCTTATAACGCTATTAGTACTTATAGGATAAGTTAAAAGCGTATTTTTTTTTTTCAATTACCCATATGTTTGCAAACATTTTTTAAAATTATATTGAAAGAAATGAATATTGTTTATCTTATGGTTTAATTTCTTGTAATTTAATCTTGTGGTTATTAAGAATATCTTTGGAACCATTTCATTAATTTTAATTTTCAGTCATAATTGTGAAAAGCTACTAGTTCTTTCTAACAAAGTATTCTAATTCAACATGATAAGCTTACAAGCTGAAAAAATTGATGTATATAAAATTGACATATATATGCCAATGGATGATTGTAACGGTTCGGAATCCACTTTAAACCATAGGTCTCGATTATAAAGAGAGTCGGAGCGTAGGGCTGACAACCCTACCTCGTTAAAAATTAAACACCTCCTGTCTCAAACTCTGCCTCTGCAGTAGGCAGAGGGCTTTGGTCCACCATGGGGCTGTTACGCCACTAATGATCATATACATGAAAGTTAAAAGATTCATGATTAATCTAAAATAATCGTGTCAACAAAGCTATGTACAAAAACATTGATATACTATAATTATCATATAATAAATATTTTTGAAACAAATTAACATTTCAAACTTTTTAAGATATATACTTTTATATGTAAAAAATTATATTATGTAGAATACTAAAAACAGCTACAGTGTTTATTATTAATAATGAATCGTGTTTTGTTGTTGCTTCTTATCTCACATGGTAGACAGCAATATCTAGACCAAGTCCAAGAACCCGTGTGGTCTCATGGAAGGAGGAGAAGGGAGCAGATTCTGTTGTGAGGTAGAACCCGTAGGTAGAAGTCTGACTTGGCTCCGGGTCGCTGACTTTTTACAGGGTAGGTTCGTCATCCCTACGTTCTACAGTCATATAAAACTGGGACCTAAAGCTTTAAGTGGATTCCAAACCACTACAAACAACCATGGGACTACTGGTACTCTAACCTGAAAACCTGTGGAACTGAGTGCCAGTCACTGACCATAAAACCCTATACTGGGTTGTAATATACAATAGCAATTTTATATACAAATAAATTTTTCGATTAAAGATTTGATTGTTATTAGTCATATGCGGGTAAATAAATATGAATTTCCGGGTAGAATAAAGATCAAAATTCAAGATATGAGGTAAAAATTGCGCGTGACTGGAAAAAAAAACAAGATTTCTTGATTAAAAGATTGTATTAAGTGGAAATGTTTTGTTTCCATCGTATAATCACATCAAAAAATGCGATTTGTTGTTTTGTCTAATGATGATAATTGTTTAATTATATTATTAGAATAAACAGAACAATTGCTTAAGTTCTAAGGTCATTTTCGATTAAAATAATTTAATTTTTATTTAAGTAATTAACCAAATACGTTTTAAGAGGGTTTTTAATCTTTATTTTGTTTGTGAATGATCGATTAAGTAATACAATAATTTTATTGCAGAGAAAAAAATGTTCCATCTAATGAAATATATATTTTAATGGTATAAAGAATTTTATGAAGACCTTAAGAATGACTTTTTGTTGTTTCTGTCAATATTTCAGTTTTGATTAAACTTTCGTTTAATTAATATGATGTCAAATTTTATTTATGCTCGAAACTTTAGAGATAGAACAGTTTAATAGTGGTAACAATATCTACAATAATATTATCGCTTCTAATTGATGATTTTCTTTGCTGTGTAGATATTATGACGATCGTAACAGAGTATATTGTATCGAATGGATTACATCGTTATTCGTAGAGATTTGTTTTGAACCCCATGATATACAAATATTGGATAGATTTTCTTTAAATTCTTCTCGGAGGTATTATCCTACATAGTAAATAATGTCAAATGATAGTAATTATTGAATAATATTATTAGAATTAAACAGAACAATTTTTTAAGCTCTAAGGTCAATTTCAATGAAAATAATCTCTTTTTATAAACAAACTTTATTGCCATAATAAAAAATGTTATTACTAACAAAACGTTATTAAAAACGTTAAACTATAATAAACTTTTAAAAAATTAAAAACGTTACTACCATAATAAGTTTGTAAACAGATTACTAGGACACCTCGGATCAGATTTTCCAGGGCTTAAATAAAAGAATCGAGGGCCGAGTGGCTGATTTCGGGTTCAGTCCCGAGTGTGTGATGGATGCTTGTAGTGATTCGGAATCCACTTTAACTCGTAGGTCCCGGTCGGATATGACTGTAGAGCGTTGGGAGTAGGACTGACAGGATATGCAAATATTGGATTGCCCTACCTCGTAAAAAAAATTATCTCATGTTTCGAAATCTGCCAATGGGCAGATGGCTTGTCCCATCACCATGGGCTGCAGCGCCAATGAAGAAAAAGGAGAAATAAAAGAATCAATTGTAACTTTTTGAATTAATTCAAAATGTTTAGACGTTCAAAAGATTTTTAAAAAATTCAAATTCTCCCATTTTGAATAGTTCTTTTGTCTAAACAAAACTGATACTGATATTTGAAAATTTTGGGTAACATTACAGGCTATTTGGTAAAAAAATTAATTGAACTATCCAATAATACAAGAGAAACATTCTCCTACTGAGTTATCATCAGCATTAAGTTAATTGTCAGTTTTTCTAAATAAATTTAATTTTGAATGCAAAGAGCTTATTGTTGTTTCTCCATCTACTATATATTTTGTGACAATAATTCGACTTTTAAATAATTCGTAATAAAATGCATTTTTAACATCCTATTAATACTATTATTTTCTCCTCAAAATTGTTTTTACTTTTATGTCAATGTTTAAAGTTTTTATACTTGAATGAAGAATATATTTTTGAAGAATATCAAACAAGGCTACCACCAATAATATACACTCATATCCATAAATTAAGGATTCAGAATCACACAGAAATTGAACTCTAAAATAAAAATTTCACCTGTAGAATTATCACACATCTTGAAGAAGAATATGCAAATTACAGGAAACCACCTGATGGTGCGGATTACGTCACAATGACGAGTGTAAGAAAGGGGTGGGTGGCAAAGAAGTAAAATTGTTCTCGCTTTAAAGCCTTTCAGTGCAATAACCGCATAGTTATTTTAAATTTGGATGATTTTTTACGTGGTAGAATTATCGGACGACTGCAATGTGGACGTACCCAGCTGGAAGTATCCGAGGAACTTGAAATGCAGAGTGTCATCTCAACAACGATTCCAAGAATGGTAATGTTAGATGTTACAGCACAGGTCGCCCCCCGAGTTGAACGCCGAATGAGGACCGGTATTTAGCAGTTAAAAAACAGACAGCACAGCATCAACCTTCTCGTCAGCTTTTCAGCTTCTAAACAAAACAGACCGTGTACATTAGGGCACATTGGTCTATATGCTCGTAGGCCTATCAGATGTGTTCCATTGTCGCCTGCGATTAACCTGAATAAATGCACCGGATTTTTTCCGACAGTCCAGGTTTATGCAGTGTCGCCGGACTTTCATATGGAGAGCGCCAGGTACCGTTACCACCAAGAGAACACCATTGAACGACACCGTTACGGTGGTGCAGGATGCTCGTTTGGGGAGGAACATTCTTGTTCCAGAACTGACCTGCATGTTCAGAGTGTAACGATGACAGGCCGCATCTATCGGGGTATTCTGTGCCAGTTTCAGGGCGCCATGGGTGCTGAATTTCTGTTTATGGATTTAACGTCTTTTCCTCACCGTAAACATTGTCGACGAATGCCTTCAATTGGAGGATATCACCCGTATGGATTGGCCAATTATCACCGGACTTGAACAATAGAGCATGTTGGGAATTTGGCCGACGAATGGGCCCACCTTGAAACTTCGGGAATTCTGAGTGAGTGTAATAAAGATCAGATTGATCATTTTGATACAGCATGCCTAGGCGTTGTAAGGCCTGTATTGCATCGTACTCCATATTAACCATTACTAACCCTGTTATGGTTGTAAATTTCTTTTTGAAATTTGCTCCAGGGAGTAAAAAATCGCAATTTTATTATTATGTTTATAGCATCTTTTTTGCTCTTTACCTTTTGTTTAATAAATAGACTTTACAAATAAGTCAAATTTGTTTTGCTTCTGTCTCTTTCTTTGCCTGAACTTCATTATCCTTAAATATGTATTATTCTTCGTATGTATTTATAAAGTTTGTTTTTATAATTCCCTTTTAATAAGGCATTAAACAAATTTACATTAAAATGCATTACCTAACATCACCTTTGAACACATTCTGTCTGGTGTTGAATGGACAAAAAAAGCATTTTAATTTTTCCCTCCTTAATATTCCAGTAACTCTGAAGGCAATGCAGGCAATACCCTCCCGATAGTCAGTTCGTGATATGCATAAATGGGTCACAGGGCCCACCATTTAACAGAACATAATTCTTCATCAATCTTGATTTTCTTTTTAATGTATCAGATTATCTCTGGTCTCCTATTTGGAAGATAGTTAAAAATTCTTTATAATAGTTAAAATTCTTCGATGATAATTAAAAACTACCAATACACCCAATTTCCTGCATACAACAATAATAGAAATAAATACTTAAAAAAATCTATCTATAATTATTTACATTAACTATTAACTTTCAATAATTTAAATGCATTTTAACAAACAGAATGTCATACCTTACAAAATTTTTTTCTTTCACATGCACGCAAAAACGGGAAGAATTTAAATTATGTGATATTATATGCACATGTGAGTTATGTGCCCATGTACGCACAGTGATTTTCTTTCGGGTGAGAGGGAATTTATATTATGTGCTATTAAAAGTTTTTATTCATATTAAATTTAAATATATATATTACGACTAAGCATATGATTTTAAAATTTATTTAAAATTTGTAACTATACATATCCGTTCTACTTTGAAAATTATTGTGTTTAATACATTATCATAAAAGCTAATTATTCTATGAACTTGAAATATGGGCTGAGAAATTTTTTACTGAAGAAAAATTTTGATCTTGTTCTTTTAAAATGCTGTATGAAATGCCTGATGGGCAATTGGCTAGCGCTTTGACCAATGGTATTCACAGACTTCAACTTAGAATCCTGGCATGGATGTGAGTGGGCATGTTTGTGTGGTTCAGAATCCACGTTAAACTGTAGGTCCCAGTCTAATTAGCCTAAAGTATGTAAAACAAAAGACCGCAGAGGGACAAAAACTAACTTATCTTCTTTGAGCTTAGTGCAGGAGTTTAGTTTTTTTTTCCCATGGAAACCGTGTTTTCAAGTTAAAAAAGAAGTACACGAAAGTCCTTCTCCAAATTATATTTCAAAATGCATAAAATAAAATCAAAGAAATTTAGTTATGTTAAAAAAAACAAATAAAAGTATGGTACTATAATAATGTTCTATTGACTAAGCCCAGTAAACAATAATAAATGTATTATAAAAGAACAAGATAATTTAAATTTTATTATTAATAAAAATTTGAATTCAGAATCTGATTTGTTTTCATCCTAAATGAAAATATTATGGATGGATAACAATCTGTTATTTTTATTAATGTTCAGATACAATTAATACTATAAAAATTATTGAACACACGCGAAAATTGCCAAATTTAATTAATGCTACTAATGATAGAAAGTGATATTTCACATCCAAGCTGACGGAATCCTGCTTAAGATTCGCACCTTTGTCCATCTATCACTATAAGGACACTTACGTAGCAGATCCAACGTTATCCAAGATGTATCAAATCTTTGATTACTCTAGATCTCCTCTCTCTATTCAACAAGTTCTTTATTACAACGCAATCGGGAACGAATAACTCTTGAACGATATTTGGAAGTATATGACCATCACTTTTCTCCAAAACTACAACGGAGAAGTTTTTCAGCTTACAGAGTTAAATGCATTCCAAACGAAAGTTCAAAAATATACAGTTGACTTGTCAGATTTCGAATTTACTAATTTACTTTATTTACATTTAACTTAAATTCGACCCTTAGCTGAAACCCTATGATATTATATATCAGGAAACACAAGCTTCCTAGTTTTTATGATCAAGAGCTTAAATTCTAGTCAGATATTTAACTACTCAAGTAACTACTCTACTTTCTATACTACTCAAAATAACGTAAATGCTGTAAAATAGTTTATTTTATTCATTAACAAAATCACAACGTTTTAAAAGGTTAGTACAACTGCGATTTTGAAATTTCCGAGACTGCAGGCATTGAATTCCAAATACTTTGAATCAACTGTTACTGAATATAAACTCCATTATAGAACTTAATTATATAAAAAATAATTTTATTTTACATAAATTCCATCAATAAATAAAATGACTAACATTTTTATTACTTGTACTGCATTAATATTTTCTTAACCTTAACTAAAGCGTACTCTTATTCTACTATTTTTTTTTATTAAAAACACTTTCACTTATAAATGTATTAATTATTAACAAGCAAATTAAAAATGTTTGGTAGTCAATCTTTCAAAAAAAAGAGCCATTCGAACTTCACAAAATCAAAGTACAAAAAACTGGCAAAAGCAGGTGAGATAAAGCTCAAAACACACAGCAGACACTCTTTTTGTTCCCATTTGCCCACGCCTGACAGGAAAAACGTGTTTGTGCCATTTGTTTTCATCTTCTCTACATGGAGAAAGAGAAAGTGGTATCAAGTTTTCAACTGTGCTCGGATATGCGGAAGTGGCTCTCTTTAATGTTAGATGTTCGCATTCAAAGTGGTGAGTTCACGTGAATTTGAATAGAGGTTACTTGCCATTTTTTTTTTTTAAAAAAAAGAAAGATCTCTAAATCAAAAAATGATTATTAGTAGGGTAAGGTGGGTTCAGTTGCGGCGAAGAAAAGGGTCACCAAGTTTGGGGTTCCCCGTGTGTTTATTTTGTTGAAAGGTCGCGCTTTCCGTTTCATCCTGTTGAACTGATTGCATTCATATTAGAGAAAGTAGTTTGTTATGATGAAGGGCCCTAGTTGAAAGAATGCAGAGGTGATGATTTTTTTCCATTCATTGAAAATGAAGAAGGACATCATTGACGTCAATGGATTTTAATTATTTTCACGAAAATATTCTGAATACCTTTTGTCATTTTTTTCATTTCTGTTATATAATAAGCAAATACTGTCTTATTTAAGAAATATCAAATAATGTTTACTTATGTTAGCTCAGAATAGTAAATTTTGCTCAGATTTTTGTTTTTTTTTTTCTCTTTTGCTCAGAATATTATTTTCAGGTAATAATAAATTTTGTTCAGGTTTTTGCACGTAAACGGTTTCAGTAATTTTAGTAGAAATATATTTGCTAATTGATCTTGTCTGGTCTATCATTCTTCGATCATTTTGTGCACACTTTGGGCTAATTAGACCGGGACCAACAATTTAACGTGGATTCCGAGCCAATTTGCTAATTGAAGAGCATTTATCATTGAAACTATTAATACTTGCTGATTAAAGAGCATTTATCATTGAAACTTTTAATACATTCTGATTGAAGAGCATTTATCATCGAAACTTTTTTAATACTTGCTAACTGAAGAGCATCTGTCATTGAAACTTTTAATACTGGCTAATTGAAGAGCATTTATCATCGAAACTTTTAATATTTGCTAACTAAAGAGCAATTATCATTGAAAAATTTAATATTTGCTAATTGAAGAGCCTTTATCATTGAATCATTGACAGCAAAAACGTGTTTGTTCCATTTTTTTTCATCTTTCACATGGAGAAAGAGAAAGTGGTATCAAGTGTTTCACCTCACTCGGATATGCGGAAGTGGCTCGCTTCATATTAGGTGTTCACGTTCAAAGTAGCGAGTTCACGTGAAACTGAATAGAGGTCACTTAGCAATTTTTTGTAAAGAAAGATCTCTAAATCAAAATAAGAAATTGCCATCAAAAGGGTAGGGTGGGTTCACGTTTGGTGAAGAAAAGGGTCACCAAGTTTGGGGTTTCCCAGTCATTTTTCTTTTGTTGAAAGGTCGCGCTTTCAGCTTCACCCAGTTTCATCCCGTTGAACTGATTACATTCAGATAAAAGAAAGTAGTTTGTTATGATGATGGGTCCAAGTTGACCAGTTAGGTGATTTTTTTCCTTTCGTTGAAAATGAAAAGACATAATTATTGACATCAATATTTTCACGGAAATATTCTGAATATCTTTTGATATTATGTCATTTCCGTCATACTACTGTGCCCCAAAAGTAAGACCAATTAATTTTTGGTTTCAAAAACTCTTTATTTATTCTTTCAAATTTATTTCATCGCCTTCAAAGTCCACTCCGGACACAATGCACTTATGCCACCTTTTTCCAATCATCAATGCATGCTAAATTGCCATCGGCAGGCATGGCCTTCAAAGTGCGCGATTCACGTTGAATCTCTTCAATCGACTCAAAACGGTGTCCCCGAGTGGTCTTTTGAGTTTAGGGAATAGCAAGAAGTCGGTGGGAAAACGGTGGTTGTGGAACGATATGGCTTTCATTTTTGGCGAAAAAATCACGAGGAATCAATGCAGTGCGAGCTGGCGCATTCAGTGTTTTCGGTACCAATCCAGATTTGACACATTTGAGACTCAAAATGAAATTGACCGTTTCTTTTGAAATTCCAACATCAGCAGCAAGATCTCTAATTGTAAATCGGTGGTTTGCAAGCACCAAATCTTTAATTTTGGGGACGTGAGCTTCGTGAGTTGAGGTTAAGGGTCGACCATAGAGCTCTTCGTCTTTAACTCGTTCTCTGCCTTCTTCGAACTGCTTATACCACCTGTAAAAATTTCTTTCTGATATAGAAATGCTCACCGAATGCCTTCTGCAACATTCTATACTTTTCAGCAAAAATATTTAAATGCAAGTTCTTTGCACAATTAATTCAGACATTTCAAAAGTCGTCGGAATCAAATTTAGCGTCTCACAAAGCCAAGCGTCACTCAAACACTAATGAATATTTTGACGTCAAATTTCACACAGATGTCAAGGACAGTGCCAACAACCTAAAAAAAAAAAAATTGAAATTCCATAAGCCTCGGGAATTTTAAATTGAAAATTTGTCTTACTTTTTGGACATAGTAGTATAACAAACAATTTCGTTGTTAAAAAATATCAAATAATACAAAAATGAAATAGTGATAAAAAGTTTGCTCAGGTTTTGCATAAAAACATTATTTAGCCCAAATTTTGCTAATTGAAGAGCATTTACCATTGAAACATTTAATATTTGCTAACTGAAGAGCATTTATCATGAAACTTTTAATATTTGCTAACTGAAGAGCATTTATCACTGAAAATATTAATATTTGCTTTGTTTAGGTTTAAAAATAAATTCATTCTCATAATTAAAAATGTTTATAAGGCATTATAATCATTAACTATGGAGTGAAATTTCATCAACCAATAAAAAAGATTACCGTCCTAATAAACTTTGTAATTTTAAACGCACTCCAATGTCACCCTCCAACATTTGTACTTTTATCTCATCTTTCTTCTTTTAGATTGCAACCCAAAACAAAACTCATCCAAGAAAATAAATTATCCCTTTCCTGATACCTTTTAAAAAACAGATAAACAAGAAACGTAGTCTGTTACTTTATTAGGACCTAGCTTACATTTACTCAAATAATAGGTGTAACTCAAATATAGGTATATTTACTCAAGTAATAGGTTGATAATACTTCTATATTTCTCGTTCCCCTTTTTCATACATCGATAGACCTCGAATTCGGTACCGTTCATACACTATTCGTGACTGGTATGTCACAAACCATATACGAAAGGGTATACAGTAGTTTTGAAAAGTAACTGCTGCTGGTTGCTGGTTTGCTGGTTGAGTAGAAGGAAATTTGAAAAAATTCCATCCTTGTAGCCTGTAGAAAATGATTATATACGTTGTTACAACCCCAATAAGGTTTCCTCGTTTTTGTAAACAATGCCTGCAATGCTTGTAGCCAATGGATTCAAACCATGGTCTTCTTGCACCTTATATGTATATATTCTGGATCACGATTAGGACTCATCATCTAACCATTAAAGAACGTCACATTCAATCTACCCTACTAAAATAATCATGACAAGGCCATTATGAACAGAAGCAAATTAATTAATCTGTGTTCTCTGATAAGTTACTTTGTACTTATAATACTACAACATTTATATTTGTATACTTATAATATTACAATTTATATATATATATATATATACATATATATATATATTTAAAATATATCATAATTGAAAATTATATTTGATTACTTTAAAAATAATTTTTTAATAAATATATATATCATTGAAATATATCATATCTTATATTTGATTACTTTAAAAATAAATTTTAATAAATAAACAAAATGCATATCTTCTTTGTAATTAAACGTTCTTCTAATTTTTTTCTTTTGATATGACATAAAAATGTTTTAATAATATGTGCATTATGTTCATCATTTCTAAAAAACAATAAAATACAATTTTAATCATATATTTCATCTGAAAAGTTATATTACAATTTTCTTTCTTTTTGTTGTTATTTTACTTGATTCCATCTTTTACATATTTTTTAAAAACTTCTTCTTCATTGACGCAACAACCCCATGGTGCACCATGGTCGTCTGTCTACTGACAGATTACGAGACAAGGAGATGTTTTCTTTTTTACAGGATATAATTGTCCGCCCTACAGTTACAGTTATTAGATCGGGATCTACCCTTTAAAGTGGATTCGAACCACTAAAGCATCCATGGCATCCTCGAACCCGAACACTGTGGCGCCGTGCGCCAGGCGCTAGCCACTCGGCTATCACGCTCCATCAAATTAGTGTACCATCAATATTATAAGTAACTAATTAATATTAATTAGTAATTTGTAAGGGTAGGGAGCATCGGGCTCGGTGACAATCATTCCCGCTTAGAATACATAGGTGTTAATGCTCGGTGCAAAGCTTATTAGTTCGGAATTCACTTTAAACTGTAGGTCCCAGTCTAATATGATTTCTACTACTACTACATCACACCACATCACTGTGCCTAGAGCTGAGTTATTCCTTTAATGTTTGGTAAGAAGGCTAATTAGGCTCTTTGACGCTCTACAGTCATATGAGACCGGGATCTACGGTTTAAAGTGGATTCCGAAATACACAAACATCCATGGCACCGCCGGGACTCAAATGTGAGAACTGTGACAGTGACTGCTAGAGCGTAATTCATTCGGCCATCAGACAATTTTTAAACTACCAAATACTTATTATTATGTATCTTTACGTACACCGACAGTAGGGCGTAGAACGTCCCGGTCTGAAATGACCGTAGGGCGTTGAACATAGGGCTGAGAACCCTACCTTGTAAAAAGATAGCATCTCCGGTCTCGAAATATGGCAGTAGGCAGACAGCCCACCATGGGGCTGTTGCGCCACTGATTATGACGATGACATAACAAAATATTACATCTATGAGTGTTAAAAAAATTATTAATTCATCCTTTTTTAATGTCTTTTTATACTTCTGTGACTTTCTGTAGAAATTATTTTATTGAATTTAAAATTAAATTTTATTAAAATAGCACCAAAATAAAATATATCGAAACTCTTCAACCAAACGTATAAGTCAAAATTAGAAAAGTATAATTGAGGATGTTGCTCTTGAACAACAAAAAGTTTGGAATAATAAATGAGAATCATCGGAGTCTTTCCTCTTACCGAAGAACAAGGAAAATTGGACTCGGCGCAGATAAGAGTTTAAAGGAAAAGCGGAGAGATTTAACCTTGATCATCAAAAAGGGAAGTGATACTGACCTGCGATGTAAACAAACACGAAGAAGGAAGCTTTGCATTTTGTCGGCGTTTACTGAACAAGTTTTTGAGAAATTATCAAAACATTATTTTTTTAATCAAAGTTTAAATATTTTGACCTTAATAAATTACTTTTCGTTTAAAGATTATCTGAAAATTGATTGACAATGATATAATAATAAAATGAATAAAAGGCAATAAATAAAAACGTTTAAACCGACTCAGAATGAATTTTTCAATTAAAAATTTTTTTCACGTTTTTATCCCTTTTTCAAAGAAAAAATTGACCTATGACATTTCTATTTTCAGGAATTTTTATTTATATAAGTAGAATTTTGTGTGCTTTCAAATGGAAAAAGTTGAATAGAATTAATTTAATGTACTGAAGTTTGAAATATACATAAATTAAACGCCCGACTCTTGGTTCAGTGGCAACGCTCACCGCTGGTGAGCATTAAGGCGGAGGTGATTAGTCCGTCGAGGGCATTGTTGTAGACACAGTTTCAAAAACGAGGAGACCCGATGGCGTTTGGGATGTACAGTATCTTGCTGCATGAGTCGGGGCTACGTGGTGGGAGTTTTACGGGTTTTTCCCGTACGATACGTAAATGCGGGATAATTCCCCTAAAAGTTCTCTCGGAAAGCACTTCCCTAATTCTTCAGCGTCACGGAGCCAATCCAGGTGTTCTACCTACAGGTGTTCCATTACAACTGAGGTTGCCCTCCCCTCCTTTCCAACCTTCCATGAGATCACACGGGTTCTTGGACTTGGTCTAAAATGTTGCTGGTCGACCAAGTGGAATAAGAAACCAAAAATTCAACAGTACAGCTGAAAACTTGTCAGAAGAATCGCTCCTAGTTGAGTTTGAGCACGTTGAACTTTTCTACTTATACGATTTTTCTTTGCTTCTCTACAGTATGCGTAAATTGTTATCTAATTTAAGAAATGTGTCTTTTATATTTCAGTATGGACTAAATTGCGTATGCGCATGTTTGTGTGGGGATAGAAAACCTATAACCTGCGCAATTCTTTCGCCGTTTAGTTTTAGATAGAAAAATAAGGAATATCATATGAGGATTTTATGTCTAAGCATGTGAGGAGCATTTTTTTCCGCTGGGGTTAAAAAATGGCCTTGATTTGAAATATTTTCTTCTTAACCACGCTTATGATCTAACCTTTAAATTCTATGGCAATAGGTACTTCATTCGAAAAATAGTTCAGATGTGACTTTCAGTTCTAGACTAATTTTAATGAGAAAATGAGAAAGTCGCTAGTTCGTCCTGTCACGTGCAATTTAGTCTCATCACTCCTTGTAGTATAGTTATTTTTTCTGCGCTTACTATCCATTTTTTTACGTTTATTTTTCATTTATTATTAGCTGTTTAAATTTTCCTTACTATGCTTCTTACTGGGGGCCTGATGGCTGAGAGATTAGCGATCTGGCGCTCGTGGTCTGAGTTCGGATTCGAGTCTCGGAGTGCCATTGATGTTGGTAGTGGTTCGAAATCCACTTTAAACCGTAGGTCCTATTCTAATATAACGGTGTAGTGTTAGAAGTAATGCTGACAACCTTACCCAGTAAAAAGAAACATCTCCTGTCCACTAGCTGCCTGATGTCCAATTGCCTAGTGCTCTGGCCGTTGGTACCACAGGCTTCAGGTTCACATCCAGCCGGTGGCATGGATTTTGTTAGTGTTTCGGAATCCCCGTTAAACTGTACATCCTGATCAAATTAGCCTACATTGTGCAAAAATGACCGTAGAGCGACAAACCAAAACCTGTCTAGTAATATGCCAGTAGGCAGACGGCATTGGCCCACCATGAAGCTATTGTTTCAATGATGATGATCTTAGTAAAAAAAAGTAAAAAAAGTAGTAAGTATTAGTAAAAAAAATATTAGAATTGATTCCCAAAATTGTATTCTTAAAATATCTTAACTGACGTATCATACATTTACTTACTACAATATCTTAAAAGTAAATATAGTAAATTATGCAGTTTACAAAGAAGGATTGCAAAACTCGAAAGCAGAACTCGATAAATTTTATCAAAAGGGCTGAAACTGTCTTTGCCTCCTCAACTATATTCATTATTTATCACAATATTTTTAATCGGTTTGTGTGTGTCTTTTGTGTGACTAATCCTAAGTATCCTGCAGTGCGAGATGGACATCCCATGAGTAATCTACTCATGGGTGGTGTTGAAAGGGCGCAGTTTCTATTGTGATGGAGCACCCGTAGGTAGAAGTCTGACTTGGTGCCATGTCGCGGAAGAAGGAGGGCAGCCTTTCGATAAGACTTTCAGGGGGACTATGTATTTGAGTATTGTATGGGAGAATACGCAAACTCCCAAAACCTGAAAACTCCAACCAGGTAATCCGACTAATGAGGCAAGATACTGAGCATCACAAACGCCATCGAGCCTCCTCGTTTTTGAAACAGTGTCTGCGATAAAGCCGCCAGCGGATGGAACCTCAGCCCTAATGCTCACCAGTGGCGCATTAGGGTCATGAGTCGGACTTTATTTGGTTTAATTCACATAAGCAAAATGGGTTTTTTCAAACTCAAAATTTACGTATTAAGAATATTATTATTACAGTTATTAGTTACAATCAATAAAATGATATTAAATAAAAAAACAAAACTAATAATTACAGATGTTAAATTTTACAGTAAAAATTATCAAAGAAAATCATCACATTCAAATCATCACAAATTTGTATACTCTTAGTCATATTTATTATATGATACTATATATTAGACTGTTAGTCATATGTTTGACTAGATATTAAACTGTTAATCACATGTAATATCAGTGTGATATATTGTCAAAAATTGTACAACGTTATAACGAAACATATGATTTATAAAGCGAAAAAAAGTTTTGAGAATTTTGAGTAGCGAAAAGAAAGAAAAAAATAGAATATAAAACAATTAAATGCTTTATTGTGTAAAGAATTAGAACTGTTAAATTTTTTTAGCTTTAAAATTGGTAATTCGTTAAAAAACTGAAAAATGCTTATTTGTAATCAGAAAACTCATAATAATAAAAGTTAATGTTTTTCTAACTATTTTATCACTTTTTTATCACTTTAACTGTTTTTCACTTTGGGTGATTTCATTTTTATTTATTTGTAATATATTTCTGTCCTTTCTTCAACATACCTATGCCTCTCTTGAGTGGCCTACATTTGACTTGAACCACACAGTTTCAGACCTTTTTGGATTATAAACGAAATTGACCATCGAATTTAGAAAAGTGCACCGTGATAAGAATTTCTTTCAAATTTTTGAAGTACCATTGAAAATTAGAAATAAATATTAATTCCTCTGGTCAAATCATTAGGTTTAATGATTTGACCAGAGGAAGTGAATTTTGATAGTTTTGGCTCGTATAGATATACAAGCCAAGCAAATTTTCATTTCTCATTTTCAATGATACTCCAAGAATACGGAAATTTATTTTGAAAAAAAAAGAACGTGAATTTTTATCCGACCCGGAGCCTGTGCACTGTGAGTCACTGGCCATCAGGCTCCCAAAATATTTTCTATCATTTAATAAATAATAACTCCGCCAGAACAAGGACTCGAACCCTAAACCGCTAGGTTAAAACCTTTATGCTCTACTTATGAGCTATCCGGGCTCATTAAATTACTACTTTACCCAAATTCATTAAAAAAAATAAAAGCTAGTTGTTAAGAATATTGTAGTGTTAATTTCATCACGGCACAACAATTCGTTGGTGGGTTAAAGGTGCCTGTTGACAGATTTTTAAGACATTAGAAATTTTCTTTTAAAAGGATAAGATTATTAGCCTACACCCAATAGTCATATTGGAAGGGTTCCTACGATTTAAAATGGATTCGAACCACTACAAATATTCATGGCACCTCCGGGACTCGAACTCGCAACATATGGTACAGAGCGCCAGTCACTCGATCATCAGGTCCCAGTGTTAATTTCGAATTGCATGGGCTCGGTAATGTTTCCAACAAAACCAGCAGACTCGATGGTGTTTGTGAAATTCAGCATCTTGGGCCTGAATGGCCGAGTGGCTAGCGCTCTGGCGCTCGGTACCACAGGTTGCGAGTTCGAGTCCCGGAGGTGACATGAATATTTGTAGTGGTTCGGAATCCACTTTAAACTGGTCCCGGTCTAATATGATCTAGAGCGTTGCGGGGTACTGTTATTCCTCGTCCGTAGCATATCTTCAAGCTACACGCCCCCTGGGTAGTGCTAAGTGAGTAACGTCGGTGGAGCCCTTGCTTTGACATAGAAAATAACTGTCTAAGTATTTGCCAGCTTCATTAGAAAAAAAATTTCGAATTGTAAAATGATTTCTCTTCAAGTTTTCCATTTCGTGAACACACTAAGTTATTAAATACAAGCACGAGAACAATATTTAATTTATTTTATTGGATAATTTATCATTTCAACCTTAATCCTTTCTTTAACAATGCAATTATAATGTGCAAAGAAAATTAATTCCGCTGAGAAATAATTCCGTAAACGAATAAATGAATAAAACCCGTATCCAAATTTCATTAGATATCCTTTCTATTCCCACATATTATCTTACAAAAGGAATGTATCTCTTCATAATTGCTGATTACTTTAATGTCCTCAAATCGCAAGAGTATTTGGTTTCTTTCTTCCAGTCTTATAAAAATCATGAATCACACGCACGATCTCAAGTAATTCACGTTGGTTTTTCTTACTTTCTTTTTTCTTTCCGTCTCACTTTCACTTTCTCAGAGGAGCTAAGTGGAACAGAAAGAAGAGCGAAGTTCGCGTACACGTTACATTGCCCCCGAAATCCAGGCCACGAGGAAGTAGAAATCGGGGGCCCCCCGGCACGAGTTCCACTTATTAAACGCAAAGATACTTGATTACTTCATGCCTGGTGTAAATGAATAGGATGGAAAAATGTTAATAGGACGATTGATTGAAATGGATATAGTTGATTCTTCTCGGGAATTTTCGAAACATGCTTGTTACATATACAATATTCATGAAAAAAAATATTTAGGTATATTTGTAATATTCTGAATTTATGGTATATCTGAAAACTGTATTTCTGCCAATGTTACAATATTGCTTATACAACTGAAATCTGCTCGGCGAATTTCAACTTATATCGTGAACATTCGAGAACGGATGAATCAACTCAGGAATATGACAATGCTTAGTAATGCAAGAATGGATTGGAATACTACGAGAATGGCCAGATTCCATAACCACATGAATATAGCAATGTTGAATAGATCAAAGAACTTCATGAGAATGAATTGTTCAATAATCTCTAAAAGAATATTCAAAAGTAAGATAAATGTAGTCGTAAAGGAAGAATGAAGTATTCCAAATTCTACAAGACACGTTATCACATTCAGGAGCCAAAAGAATATATCAATGCTTTGAAATTCTAGGCATAAATAGAAGAATGAAGTATTCCAAATACAATAAGAAGCACTATAGAGTTCCATAAGCACTGGAAAATGACAAAAGTGATAAATGTGAAACTTAAAGAAGGAAATGATCAACGCACTACGACTACTTATAGCTATTGGATATGCAAATGTGCTTCACAACCATACTACAAAAACATCAAACAAAATCCAAATTCTCCATAAAATTCCTTAAGATTAACGTTATTCATGAATCATTTCAAGAGTTAAAGGGCTCAAAGTTCCATTTTGCGCTACAATTTTAAATGGAGTTTTATTTGCTTGGCCATCATTTTGGGATAGCATCACGAACCCCTAACTAGGACAACATCATATTCACACATGATAATAAAAGTAACTCTCAAATAAACAATATCACTCTAATAAATCGTTTAAACATAGTCGCATATTAAGTAATGATGAAAAATAAGTATCGTATGAAATAAATTATGCATCGCTTAAGTGAGATAAAAATAAATTGGGCCTGAGTGGCCGAGTATTTAGTGCTGTACCGCTCGGTACCGCAGGTACCTTGAATGTACCATCGCCCTGAATGTTTGTAGCCAAAAGAATATATCAATGCAAAGAATATATCAAAGATTGGTAATCTACTTTAAGCCGTAGGTCTCGCTCTCATATGATTGTAAGAGCGTCACGGAGCCAAGCCAGACTTCTACCTACGGGTGCTCCATGACAACAGAAAATGACCCCTTTCCTTCCATCCATGAGTAGATTACTCATGGGATGTCCATTCGCGCTGCAGAACACTGAGGATTAGTCACACATCCATAAAAATATGAAGTTATTGTGTCATAAAACGTATAGTTATTTCTGTATTATCAATGCATTAAATGAATAATGAATCATGGCTTAATCGTTTAACCATCGTTACCCATTAGAACAAATTGTATCCTTTTAAAACATTAATTATATCAGACATCGCTAAATGAATCTTTCAATATGTTATAGAATTACAACATCTAAATTGTACAATTAGGTTATAATAAATAAAGTTTAAATCAATTACGATATCAATAAAGCCGTTCGACCTATTCCTCTTCTTCATTGGCGCAACAGCACCCCATGGTGGGCCAAGGCCGTCTGCCCTACTGGCAGATCTTTAAACATTTTGGTTAAGAAAATTATAGGAATTAAAGGTTTTCGTGTTTCAGAGTTGTTTCGACACAATTGAGCATTTGATAATGCATGTTCCTTTGCTTTATTTCTTATTGACTTCATCATCAAATAAACACTTAATATATTGAATTCTAGTAACTATGGGAATAAGTAAAAACTGAAAATAAATATTTACAAAATGGCATAAATAATGTCAGTTTTATTATATGAACTTTAATTTATATTACGTATCAATCATTTAATTAAATTTACTTAAGTACCCACTATTTCCAATGATTTTCATCACTGACTTAGACATGTCACAATGAGAAAATGTCCTTATTTATAAAGTTTCAGAGTACTTCTCTTGTACTTAAAAAGCCTTCATTAAACCGTCACTTTCATTTTCACCATAAAGATTGGATTTTAATAAATAGGAGAAATTTGACAAAAAAGAAAAAGTCATTATTTATAAAATCTTAAAAAGTACTTTTCTTGCGGTTAAAAGGTCTTCATTAGACGTCACTTTCATATTTCACCATAACGATTGTATTTGAACAAAAAAATGTTAAACCGCCAAGTTTAATAGTGTGTCATTAGAGTGCCTTCAGAAAAAAGTCGACTGTATACTTAACTAAGATGTATTGCAAAATAAATAGAAATTATAAAATTAAGCATTAAACAGCGTACCAAGATATTTAATATACATATATATCGTATATGTATATATATATATATATATAAATAAATGTCCACACAATTTAACAATGCATATTGAACCCCTTTTCCTCTTTTAATGAAATTTAAGGCTTTTTAAAACTGTAGATTATACTATATGCGACATTATTTTGAACTAGTATAATATTTATATATATATAAATGTCTTCTGACGATAAAAACAAAACAGGTTAAAAGTTTTTTCTATCTTTTTACAGTCATTTTCTAAAACCTCTTCAAGAAGAACCTGTTTTTTCTTCCCTGGTGCAACATCCCCATGGTGGGCTAAAAGCCGTTTACCTTCTGGCATATTTCTTTACAGGAGATGTTTTCTTTGTACTAGGCACTGTTTAAAAATAGATTTGAAAATCACTACAAACATCCATAGCACCGCCGCAGACGTGAAAACCGGAAACCAGTGACACCGAGCGCCAAATATATATATATTTAAATGTTCTCACAATTTTTATTCTGTTTTAACGTATTTGTTTTCTCTTTAAACTGTAGATTATACTACTATGCTACATTATTTTTGAAGTAGTATAATAGTCAATCAATAAATGTCTGTCTTACGATAAAAACAAAACAAAGTCTATAAATTTTTCCAGATTATTTGTCTAAAAAACCTTTTCAAGAAAAACCTGTCTTCTTTTTTCTTCCTTGGCGCAACATCCCCATGGTGGGCCAAGGCCGTTGCCTACTGGCATATTTCGTTACAGGAGATGGTTTCTTTTTACTAGGCACTGTTTAAAGTAGATTTCGAACTACTACAAACATCCATAGCACCGCCGCATACGTAAACCCGAAACCAGTGACATCAGCGCCAGCAAAGAACTTATTCCATCCCAGATTATAAATTTATCGAATCCTACATTCCTGTATAGACACAGAATCAGTTTCCCCTGTTGGGTTTCAAACCTTTTCCAAAACCCAACACACACGATAAATTGTTACTGTTCCAACCAAGACAATTAGAAAAGTGTAACCACATAATTAAGCAATTTATGGATTCGTATCTTCTTTTGCACCTCCATAGTCCAACAGATACACTTTCTGGATTACGAATTTAGTCGAGTAATCGAGTGCTGATTACGAATTTATCGAATCAGGAATTCCTACATAGACACGGAATCCATCGTCTCTTATTGGGTTTCAAACCCATTTCCCGTATTTTCAAAATTTAACACACAATCTTACACAGCAAACTGTATCGGCCAAGAAAAGTAGAAATATGTATTCACATAATTAAGAAATATTCTATAAGAATTATTCGAATAAATTAAGAAGATCATTGTATGACGCTTTGTGTAGTCTTAAAAGGAAGGCATAAAAGTAAAAAATTTATTTTCTGCAAATTTTAATTTTATACAAATTTAGTACTATAACTTTGTAGACTTATCTGTGCATGTAGATACATATAATTGAAATTGCGCATCATATTCGAGTTTAAATTCATTTTTATTTCTTTTCAATTATTTGTTGTAAAAACTTTAAATGTATTGAATTTCAAAATTTCGATTTTTATTTTATTATTTTTTTTATTTATTAATTATTTTTTACTGTGGTAATAAATACAAAATTTCCATTTTAATGAATTGAGCATAATAAATCTATACGCTTCTGTTGTCCTTGAGGAAAATTAGGTGAACTACTCATATGCCAACATTGGACTTATTCGTTTAAAATGGTCATGACACAACGTGAGTATGCAATGTAGCAAGCCCACATGGTGCCTCTTGGGTAATGCTGAACCCGTTACATCAATTTATAAATGCTTCGCTTTTCTAAAAAATATTCTAAAGTTTAAACCTCATAAAAATTGTTACTAAATACTCTTTCTTTGGGACTTGACAGAAGAGTAAATAACTTTCATGAGTTTGTGTCCTCAAAAGTTATCTTCTAAATGTAAAAAAAAAAATCAAAGGACTTTTATTATCTTGATTCATTTCCCATTATGTCCATAAAAATAAATGAAAACTTCTATCCCCTTCTGTGAGAAATTTAACAAAAATCAGGCATCAATTCTATCTATAAAAAAATTTAATCACCGTGTAATTATACCGCATTGCACATATATTTTAATTGGTTTGCACGGAATATGACTCAAACAGGAAAAATCTATACAAGCAAGTATTTTAAGATCTTATTTTCGGCTGTTCATATCGTGGAAAACTGTGCTGCAAATTTTTCTTCTGAAAATATTCAAAAATTTAACAAAAAATATTCAAAAATTTTTGAACAAGAAATTCGTTATTTTTCTCCCTAAATGATCATGCATTATTATTAAACTTTATCGCATTTAATTATTTGCCTTGTATCAAATCAAATTAAACACTCAATGTAAGATGCATTTCGATGTAAACACATTGTTTATAAATGCATTTGTTACTGTGTTATAATCACCATTTCCTCATTAATCTTTTCACTATTTACAATGGCGTAATTCATTTAATTTAATTGTATATTAAGTAGTCTGGTAATGAATTGGCTTTTAATTATGATATTGTTGATTTTTTTTTTTTTATAATTGTTTACTAGAAACAATCTAACCATTAGTGTTCGATTAGAAGGGATGGGAGAACTACACAATGCCCGTTCTTCAAATTTGGTCCACGAACTACTTAAGCTTGTTGATCAATTTTATAACGGTAATTGCACATTGACAGCTCTAATTTTTTTCGATACCATAAAATAATTTGGAAGGAAAACAATTTGCATATAAGTTTGAAATGGGTGACATCGCTTTGTTTTAAATAATTGTTTTTAATGATATCTTTAAAATTATTCCCATATTAGAAAAATTAGTATTTTTTTTTTTTTTTTTTTATCATTCGAAAAATGTAAATAACAACTCTTCATATTACATCCAAAAAAGAGTTTTAAAATTATATTTTAAAGATGAGTAACTTTCTTAAATTATCTATAAGCGACATAAAATTACATTGTTTAAATCATTACAATAAATAACATTTATTGCTCAATGTTTTATAAATATTAAAATACTCCACGTTTTAAAATTTCATGAAAATGGTAAATTAAAATTCTGCAAGGTTAAAGATTCAAAGATTTCTTTGTTCACTTATAGTCTTTTTTTTAATTTGAAATCATTAATTATTAATTAATATAATCATTAATAATTATAATCATTTATAAATATATTTATTAGCTAATATAATCATTAGTTAAAAATTTTATCTACAAATCAGTAAAATTTTCGTTATTCTATCTTGTAACATATTTTAAAGGATATAAATGTTTTTCAATAAACGAAACTACCTCAAATTCTGTAAGGAATATTAACTAGAAATATTGATATATATATATATATATATATATATGTATATATATTGATATAATTTGATATAGTGAAATTTTTGTGTATGTTTGACAAAACACGGAGAATGTTTTTATGCTATCCCCTGTGTTGTAAGTCGCCACCAAATAGTGCTGCAGTATATCATCTTCTATACTATATATACTAAACCAATCGCAATCAAAATTGGTATTAATATGTATTCGAGTATGGAAAATAGGTTCACCCTATCCACTTTAATGTTATTTACCACCAGAGGGTGCTGTAGCATTTCATCTTATGTACAGTTCAAACGATATCCATGAAAATGAGTATACACATATATTGGAACATAGAGAATATATTCGCAATATGTAGTTTTCTTGGCAAACAGCGTATGCCGGGTTCTGCTAGTTTAATATATAAATGCTTTTCATTAAAATATTAATATAAATTCCCTTTCCCATCAAAATCTTGTTCATCTTAAAAGAGACTAGAATTTGTTGCAGCAGGATACATGTTTCTACAGTTCTTCCTCAATTACTTTGAATTCATTTATACGGATTCTTAAGAGTACAACGAACTACAATATTTTTTTTATTTTAATAAAATTACTTAATTGGTATAAGGCAAGAATATGATTAAAATAAATAAATATATAAAAGAATCCACGTACTCGAAGGGCAGATAATTTCCTTGACATAAAATTTAGCTTTCCCAAATTAAAAATAACCTTGTTTCATAATTTAGCATCAGAAATCATTCCCTATCATCATCAAAATGTAAAAAAAAGGAATCTTTCATAGATGTTATCAATCGCATATTATCTTTCTGTTTAAATTGAAGCATTTCATATTCACCTCACAATCTCACAGATAGTAAAAGTAAGGTGAAATCGCATTGCAACAGATTACTATGAGGAAGTTCTTCTGTAAACTTGTCCTTTCCCAATCAGCTTCTGATCCAACACAAGAATTAAGACCCTCTTTGGGGGATGCAGAGTAGGTCAAGTGGTTCCGTTTGTAGGGCTCCCTCCGCTGAGAGGGATTACTACAGACAAGAGTTCTGCCTCATTGCTTTTTGAAGAGTCCGTTTTGCAATGATTTCGTAAGGACACTTAATGGCAGTTAGGGATGGGCATCCAACTGTGACAGGATCATGTCTGAAGCAACGACTCCCATGTTGGGAATACTATGTGTCCTTGAATCATTAGTCGACGGGAATGAACGTTACATTGTTGGCAACGAAGGTTTCTTCACGGCTCACTTGCGATATGAGTTGGTGGGGTGTAGTAATTAATGATTGAGCTTTAGAGGGTAAGAAACAAAAATTGGTAAATGTTTCCTACTGATTTTAGGTCAGGAGTAAATTCTTGTTTGTTTTATGGAAATACTGAATGAAGTTTTTGATATATAGCTGTAAAGCACCATCTCCTTGTACTATTGATGTATTGTAGCAACTTATCTCCTTGTACTATTGATGGTAGCATGTATAAAAACATATTTATGTTTATATCAGTGATTACCATATTAGTGATCTTTGAAACAGAAGAAACATATTGTTATATGAATTTTCTGCTATAATTGTGTGTATTTGTTTATCTTTAAAAAGTTTAAAAATATTATATATTTTTATTTTTAATACTTTTTCTAACAGCATTTAATAATAAGCAATACATTTTTTTTTACATATAGAGGACAAACTTATAATAATATACTATATAAAAAAGGAACAGACTGTGGCTTGCTTCCTAGTAGGAACAGCCTGATGTATAAGAGTGGGGTAATTAGCGCTTGGGGCATAACTAGGGTAATCTGATCGAAATCCTTCAAGGAAAATTTAACAGTTACCCGTCTCTATACCAGAGATATTCACCTTAAATCTATAGACCGGAATGTCTTACTGCTGAGCTCAGAGGAGAAGAGTGAAGGAGAAAGCCTCTGCTTCCATTTCTTAAAGTGTTTGTTAAAAATTACGGTGGTAAATTTAGGTTTACCTTATGCACCCTGGGTGACGCTGAATCTGTTTGACCAAAATATGAGATTTGACTGCGATTAAGAACAATGTAGTAAGTGTCACATGTCGAAAATCACGATGCCTGGTGGAAATGTTCAGTATTTTTTCTGTAACTCACAGAGTTACTTCTGGATTTTCCTTTGATCACTTCCACCCCCTTATTTGTCAGTTGAAAAATGTACTAAAACTTTACTTGAAAAGTGATTTAAAATTTTTTTGAACTTTATTTGAAAGTGTAATATTTATAAAATTCAAATCAATATTTTTTAATATTTCTAATTAATTGATTTTAAAAAAATTACTATTTTTTTAACTTGCTATAACAATCGTGGCCAGAAACAATTTCAATTTCGAAAACTCATTAAATAAATATTAACTATGATAAATAAATTTTAATTATGATAAATAAATAACAACTATTAATTTCAGAATATATAATCATAGGCTTTGTATTTTAATACCTTTTTGTAGATAATTTTATAGTCAGTTGAAATAAAAGAATTTAATTTGTTTTAGTTGTTTGTCTAGAATTACTTTATATCATTTTCAATAGTAAATAAAACATTTATAATAGTTTGTCTAAATAGATACAATTATAAATAAATATAATAATTAAGAAATATAATTTTAGTATGATTTTCTTAGTAATTACACACTGGAATGTTAGAGAATGAATTTTTTTTTTTTACGTAATTAACTTCAGTAATATCAGAAAAATTAAAAGAATTACTGAGCGAACAAAAAAAAAAATTTTATTTAATTAAAAAACAACATGTAAATTTTAGTACCATAACAAAATTATGGTACTAAAATTTACATGTTAAAAAAAGTTATGTTAAATTTACAAAGTTATGTTACAAAGTTTAATTACTTTTAGTTCAAAAATCCTTTATTTGTTCAACATGATGTTCAAAACTTGCTGTTCATTAATATATTTGTAAAAACATACATAATGACATACATTTTAAAGTATTAAATAATATTAAAAAATAGATAAATAAAAATATTTACAAACATTGCTAGTCATTTTCATGACAAAGTATTAAATAATATAAAAAAATAGATAAATAAAAATAATAAATTATATGCCTACCTTCTCCAACATTGCTATACTTTTAATAAATAAATTACACACCTAATTAAATTAATTATATAAATATATATATATATATATATATTAGTAATTTATTTATAATTTCATTAATTTGTTTATTTACGAAATTTCAATTATTATGCTTTTAGAGAATACAACTCGAAAAAAGGCACTATGAATAAGCCTTCAAAACTAATACATTTTTCAATATTAGAATAAAAAATTAAAAGGTAGTTCAAATAAAATATCATGAAAAATTTTAGTAAAGAAGAATACTTTAAATATATGATTCAATATTTATAGATGATGTAAATGATCAATTATAAAAATTAAAATAAAAAAAACTGAAATCCTTTCAAGAATTTCAATTTATTATGTCTGAACATACTTTGCTGAACGAATATATGTGGAAATATATCAATGTCCAATAAACTAAGAAATTTATGGTGAAATCCGTCAGAATACTACATGAGCGAGAGTTTTTCACTTTATAGAGTTCCGCTTATTTATTTGGCGATCAAGTCCCTTCCTAAGCAAACAAAATGGTCGCTGCGGTTACAAAATACTGATTTTTTTCTAATGCAGCTAGCAACACAGAGACAGTTATCTTCATGCCATAAATAAAAGGCTGCACCACTGTTACTCATTTAACACCACCATGGGGGCACGTGTAGCTTGAAAATATCTTATGGACGATAGTAACACTATCCCCACAACGCTCTACGATCCTATTAGACCGGGACCTACTGTTTAAGGCGGATTCCGAACCACTACAAACAGCCCTAGCACCGCCATGACTCGAAACCGAAATCTGTGATATCGAGAGCCAGAGAGCTAGCCACACAGTCAACAGGCCCCTTACAAAAAAGAGATTTTGGCGATTCCATTTGGCGCGGAAAAGAGCCTTGGTGAAATCAGAACCTTAAAGTGCTGAATCACCACAAGAACTGTCCAATTCAATAGCGACAGGAATATAACAAAATTTAATAATTCTTGAACTTTATGAAGAAGCAATTGCTCAAATACTACAAGAAGCACTAAAAAATTCAGACAGATAAGTCTGATGGTGAAAATATATTACGGCGATATATATTTTACGGCGATATATATCTTATGATAAAATCTGATAAGTGATGGTTGAATTAACTTTTATAAATACTTAGACTGATCCTTAGACACTATTTGGAGGTTATTGAAACAATAATCAATTTATATTTTGAAAACTAGATAATTCCAAATGAACTACAGAGCACGTGATTTGACATGGGTAAATCGTTATTTTTAGCAACACACATTTCATGCCGATTTTAAAGCACACTTATATAAAAATCACGTGAATATCAGCATAAATGAAAGTTTCTAGTATTGCTCAAGGAGATTGATCGGTTTTAAAGAATAACTTATACTTTTTAACGTAACTTAACGTTATACTTTTTATTTTATAGCTTCAATTTTTTGAAGACACGTGCCTCTATATAGGACAACAACGTGATAACGCTTGATAATAATAAAACATCCGAAAATATTTCACGTTAAAAATGAATTCAATCAGAATATTTTTTAATAGGATGTAAAAAAAATTTGTTTAATATAATATGAGGTTTATCTGTAAATTCAAAGTCTGATTGGTAGCACAAATAAATAACGTCAAAAAAAAAAAACCAGCAGATAGACAACAAATAATGAGCAATAGATAACAATACATATAACTATTTTGAACTCAACAAAATCTGAAATTTTTAAAAAATAAGCAATTTTTGTTCTTACCATAGCTAAGTTAAACTTTAAGATTATTTTCCGTTTCTTCCATGATCATAGATATTAAAAATTAGAAATTCGATTATATTTAAAACTTTTAATTAGTAACATTTGTATAAATATTATCAAAAATGCTGATTACCTCACAATTATTGAAATAGTAATGAGGAAAGAAATATTATAATACTTTTTCAATAAGAATAAGGCAAAAGGTTAGCTGCATATTAAAAAATATTTTATCTAAATGGTATACGATTCATTAATTATTAGAGACGCTTGATATTTCATAATTTTAGAAGTGATCGAGAAGACATCTTTGATGTCAAAAATAAGTGTCTATTTTTGTGGACCAGAATATTTAAAGTTCTACTTCCATCATCATTTACACTAATAAATTTTATTGCAAGACAAAAGATATAGCTAAAATGAGATTTTTGGTATGTAGAGCATTTTGGACATTTTTTAAGAATACAACAAAAACTATGTATTGTTGCGCATTCACAAAGTTGGTGACCGTATAGAAAAATTGAGATTGTATCGTATATTCATAAAAATAAGCAATCAGTTTGTTGTTGTTGTTGTTGTCGTATGCCTTATGGATGGATTAGACAGCTTCTATTGTGATGGAGCACCCATAAGCAGAATCTGACTTGGTTCCGTGCTGCTAAAGTAGGAGGGCAGTGCCTTCAGGAAGGTCTTTTAATGAGAACTACCTCGCATTTGTTTATCGTATGGAAGAAATCCCGAAAACTCCCACCAGATAGTTCGACTCATGAGGCAAGACGAACATCACAAACACTATCGTGTCCCCTGGTCTTTTGAAACAGTGTCTACAACGGATGGAATCAGCTGCAACGCATGGAATCTCCACCTTAATGCTCACCAGCTTGCCACTGAGATACGAGTCGGGCAACAATTAGTTTAAAATATATTTTTATCTTTGATTTAATGTCTGTCCCTTTTAATATAGTTGTTAGTATAGAATATATGTTTCATTGGCAAGCACACCTAGCTTTTAGATTGCTTGGTGATATTTTTTTTTTCGAATTTTTTAAATGCCATCTTTTTAAAACTATTGAAAATAGGTTTGGTGACATCAATAAAATTATTTATGAAATGGTGTATTATATATTTATTACTATCATCGTATCAAGTTTTGTTAAAATTTAAGATATATTTTATTCATATTTGCTTTTATGTTTTCTATACATAGAGCCTGATGGTCGAGGAGCTAGCGCTCATGCACTCGGTACCACAGGTTTCTAATTCGAGTCATGGCGGAGTCATGAATGTTTGTAGTGATTCGGAATCCATTTTAAACCGTAGGTTCCGGTATAGCATGATCGTAGAGCGTTGCACGTCCATAGCTTATCTTCAAGCTACACACACCTCCTAGGTAGTTCTAAGTGAGTGACATTGGTGCAGCGCTTGCCTTAAGGCATCCAAGATAACTGTCTGTTTTCCAGCTGCATTAGAACAAAAAAAAAAAATTCTTACCACGGTTAAGCTAAAAGTTTATCTATGGAAAATCTTAATTTTCCATTTCTTTTATGATTTAAGATATTAAAAGTTTGAAATTCTATTATATTTGAAACTTTTAATTAATAATATTTATATAAATATTATTTTAAAATTCTGATTACCTCAAAGTTATTGAAATGGTATTGAGAAATGAAATCTTAACATATTTTTTCAATAATAATAAGACAAAAGGTGACTTGCATATTAACAGTAGGCTGAATTTTCCTGGAAAGTTTTCAAAAAAACAAAAATGCTTACTGCCAATCAAAATACAAATCAAAAACCAAATTGTAGTCAAATCGGACGGAAAATGCGCTAACTCGCTTAAAACAGCTCGTAGAACGCTTAGAACGTGTATTAGTGATTTAAACGTATAGTTGAATATCTTTCGAAGTAAGATTTTTCTAAGTGATTTAAGATTCGATAATTATTAGAAACACTTGTCATTCCATAAATATAGAAACGATGGAGAAGACATATACAATTGATGTTAAATATATGGGCAAAGCCTGTTTTTGTGGATCAAAATATTTAAAATTCTACTTCTATTGTCATTTACACTAATAAATTTTATTGTAAACCAGAAGATATTAATAGTGGTCCTAAAATGCAGCGCAAAAAGCATTTTTATTATGTCAAACTTTTTGGACATTTTAAGAATACTTGTATTGTTACTATAGATTTTCACAAAGTTGGTGACTGTGTATAAAAATAAAGATTGTATAGTATTTTCACACAAATAAAAGATTAGTGTGAAATATATTTTTATCTTCGATTAATTTTGTCTGGTAATATTGTTGTTGGAGCCTGATGGTCAAATGACTAGGGCTTTGGCACTTTGTGCTACAGATTTCGGTGCGAGTCCCAGCGTGCAATGTATTTTTATAGTGATTCCAAATCCTCCTTAAACCGTAGGTTCCCTTTTAATGTGACTGCAGACATTGGGCATAGGCTGTCAATCCTACCTCGTAAAAAGAAAATATATCATGTTTCGGAATCTGCCATTAGGCAGACAGCCTTAACTCACCATGTGCTATAGTACCATTAAAGAAGAATATAATTGTTATCTTAGAAAATATGTTTCATTGGCACATACACCAAGTTCTTTTGGATTATTTGCAGATATTTTCCTGCAAATTTTTTTTTTAAGTGCATTTTTGCAAAACTATTGAAAATAGATTTGGTTGATATCAATCAATTTATTTATGAAATGATGTATCATCTATTTGTTATTATGTGTCATGTTCAGTTAAAACTTAAGGTATATATTATTCATTTATGGTTTTATGTTTCCTGTACATGATAATGATTTTTTGCGTATTATCGAATGACTTTAAAAGGTACGATTCCATTTTCTTTTTTTCTTCTAGATTAAGAGCTCGGACGTTGTGAAATCGTACATCAGCCGCATCGAAGCCGTGCAGCCGCTCATCAATGCGTACGTGGACGAGAGATTCCACGAGCCTTCGAGGAAGCCAAAAAGTGGACAGCCTCATCAGCTCGGGGACCAAGACAGAGGACGAGTTGGAGAGAGAGACCCCTTCTTAGGAGTTCCCTTCTCCGCCAAGGAGGCTGTGTCTGTAAAGGGTATCGTTTTCTCACTCTTCATCTCGCATAACTATTTTTTGCCTTGCAGAAATTCCATTAATCGAGTGGAATCCGTTCCGTTAATCGAGTAATAATGATGTAGCCATCACTCCGACTTTGCTTTGCTGACAGCGTAAGCTATAAGCGACGCCTAAAAATTGATTCTCTCAGATTTGGTAGGAGGCATTTTCTCTCATTTTTCGTGAATTGGAATAATCGAATGATTTTTCTCCTCACTTCAAAGTATGTTCGCGATATCAAATCCTCATTCACGATACCAAATCTTCCATCGCGATCTCCATCCGCGATACAAATTTTCTATGGCGATCAGCATTTGGAATCTTCTCTCGTGACCCCTATTCATGATACCAATGATAGAGATCTCCGTTTGCGTCACCAAATATCTCATCGCAATACCCATTTGTGATACTACATATTTCATCGCGATCATTCGCGATGTCAAACCTCCTGTTACTATCTCCATTTTGACAGCAAGTCTTCAATCGCGACCTTTTGCAATACCTAATCTCCCACTGTAATTTCTATTTATGATACCAATTCTTCCATCGTGATCTTTCGCTATACCAAATTTTACATTGTGTACATTCACGATACCAAATCTCTCAATGAATTCACCATTCGCAATATTAAATATTGCATCCCGATTATTTGCGATATCTAATATTTCATCGTTTTCATTTGGAATATGAGTACCAAATCTCCCATAGTATTGCCATTTTTTTTTGGACACTAAATTTTCCATTGCGATCATGCACGATACCAAATCTTCCGTCTCGATTTCTATCCGCAATACCAAATTCAGTGTTCAGTGTATGAAATTTTGAATTTCTTTTTTTTTCGGTTCAGAGGAAAAAAATCAATAACGCATTCTCATATCTGACATAAGTTAAGAATGTGATGCCACTTATTCTATTCTTATAGCCTTCAAGGGTTAAATACTCCTAGGTTAAGAGATGAAATATAAAGTAATTAATTTTTTTTTCTAACAAAGAAATATTTTAATTTTTGATTTTTGTTACTTTTATTTTTATCAACTTATATAAATAGTTTTAATATCATTTTGGAAGCATATTTAATTTTAAAAAACTCTGCATTTAATGAGAAATAAAGACTGAATAATACATCTATAAATAAAATAATTTTGGAGTTACACTTTCAATGTTATTCAAAAATTATGTTAATAGATGCTGACTAGTAAAAGTAAAGAATATAAATTGTTCCTTGAAATGCAACTTGTTTCATTATATTTGAGACACGAAACAATTTACAGTAACAAAAATAAATATATACTATTTACTTTTCAGATATATCTCAATATTTATTTCAATCTTTTAAGAAATTATGTATTATATTA
Organism: Caerostris extrusa; assembly: GCA_021605095.1. Classification (NCBI taxonomy): domain Eukaryota; kingdom Metazoa; phylum Arthropoda; class Arachnida; order Araneae; family Araneidae; genus Caerostris; species Caerostris extrusa. The sequence continues at coordinate 10,827 of BPLR01018226.1, read as the reverse complement.
ACTTTCTTAAGTATACAGGAACAGTTAGGATATAAATTGAAATAAAATCACTCTATTACTCACCAGTGAATGTACCTGAACCAAAAATACTATTTCCGAAATGCACTATAGTAACATAAAGTAATTTGCATTAATAAAAGGAAAATCCTCTATGTCATAAGGAAATATATAATGAAGAATTTCTATGTTTTATATTTCTTGATAAACATAACCAAAAATTCCAGTGCATTTTATAATATATATGTAGTATATAAAAAATTCTTGTATATACATTGCATAATGAATTTTTCTTAATTTGGTTTATAATTATTTATAATTATTACAACAGAATCAATTATTTTAAGTATTTTTACACATGGTTCATCTTAAAATGCAACACTATCTCTAAATTTTTTTAGTTATGTTTTCAAAGGAATGAAGACATTTCATATAGAAATATATATATTTTAAGTATTAGAAAATTTATTATTAATTTAGTTTACTGAAAAATTATTTCAAATTTTTTTTTTTTATAAAATAACATTTATCAGTTTACATTTATTTCTATTTTCCTTAAAATACTATTGTTTCCTTTGCATTGTTTTTCCCTTACACTGTTTAGCAAAAAACTATCCATTAAATATCTCTAATGATATGTGTTTATTGTTTTTGTGTATTTAAATACTTTTAAAAAATTTAATTTAATAATATACGAATAAATTTAGCAATTTTTATGTATATTATTAAATTAAAAACTATATACAATTAAATATTAAATACAAATTTAAATATAAAAATATTAAATAATATTAAATATTGTTATATAAAAAATTATAAAATTTTACAATTTTATGACTTTTATAATAAACATGAAAGGGATAGCATTGTATAAAAAGGAAATATATCTGGAGATTTTAACACAGGAAGCCTTTTTTCTATTATTCATTAAAAACATTGACAGCATATTATTATGATTTACTTTTATGCAATCAGTATTGAAGAAGCAAAAATATACGCTTTGTATACCCAATTTTTAATGTAAATTTCCTAGGAATGTTGAGAAAAAGTTTAATTCACATTTTCACCAATAGATTTTAGAATCTATATTTTCTATTATTTAGAATCTAGCGACGAATTTTTGAGGGGAGGTAGGGTAGATCATAAAGATTGCGAATTGCATAGCAGCCATGACCAGAAGCGTTATCATACCCATACAGCTCGGAAAATTACGAAAACGTTGGAGATGAAAGTGAGGATTTCCTCATTTGTACTGTAAGCAGCATAAGAAGAGCATTTAAGGTATACGAAAAGGTGAGCTTGAATACATGCACTTAGTGTTTGGAATAACGGAGGGCAAGGGCTGAATTTATCGAGAATGCCTCCCAAACAAACAGGATCGCAGTTTGTTTTCACGTGTGCGTCAAAAATTTGAGCTATTACATGTCATTAAGGAGAAGCAGTAATGGTTTGGGCAGGCTTGATCGACGCTTTAATCATTATAGAAGAAAGTGTGTCAGATGCAATAGAGATTAATCCCAGTGCCAAAATATGTTCATTTGCGTCTACTTTAAGAGTGTCTTAGGTAGAGGCAAAGGTTACGGTCTTACTTTGGTCTAAGTAAGTCTAGTCTTACTTTTGCTTATTATGATCTTACTTTGGTCTATAAGTCTAGTCTTACTTTTGCTCTTATGATCTTGGTATTTGTCTTAGGTAAGCCTAATGTTTCCTTAGCTTCTAACTTAAATTTTTATGTAGCTTAAGAGTGTCTCGTTTCAGTATACAGAGTGCTTTGAATGCCGAATACTTACACGTCTTTCATATTCTAAAGGTTCAGTTACTGCTCCTCCATGATCATCATGCACGCGTGTTTCACACAATGGTATCTGTGACGAGGTGCTCGAGATCTGGATTTCCCATCTTAAGTGTTGCTCCTTGATGAGGCCACATTCAGTAGCGATGGCACATTCAATCAGTGCAATGCGTATCAGTGCTGAAGAGATACCCCACTGTGTGCGACACTAAGCGGCTCAAATTCGCTTCTTAATAAATGTATGGGTAGGTTTGGTAGGCGACTGCTTAATCGGACCTTACATTTTACCATCCCACATGACCACCGTGAAGTATCGGATCTTTCCGGAGTAGACGTACTTGATGATATTCCAGCAAATGTGAGGTACAACATGTGGTTCCAACATAATGAGGCCCCTGCCCATTTTGGATTGTCAGTTCGAAGCCATTTGAACGGGTCAATCCAGCATCGATGGATTGAGTGCGGTAGACCGGTTCCCAGGCCCCCATGCTTACCTAATCTATCGATACTTGATTTCTTTAGATCCCCCAAAGCTATCGTGTATCACGACCCTATGTAGTCTGAAATGGATCTCGGGACAAGACTTACCGGCCCTGTAGCTACAATCAAAGAAACTCCCAGGATGTTAGACCGTGTCCGGCAATCAATGCTCCGCAGGTGTCAGGCATAGATGGTGTCTGATGGTGCAAATTTCGAGCATCTGTTGTAACATTAGACTTGTATTCATCTCGTGCGCATATTTATTCATCGTGTCCAGTAACTGTTTCAAATTAATCCCTCTCTTACGTCCTTTCCAGTCTTCTACCAGTGTTGCCGTTTACCGCTGAAATTTCCTGTCATGGGTTGCTATGAAATTCTCAATCCTTATGACCAAGCCCTACCTCTCCTCAAAGGTTTTCGCTCCATTTTTGAAACACCCTATGCATTTAAACAATACTTACACAAATTCAACATAAGCATAGGCATCGAAAATATGATTTTCCTACATCAATAGATACCTATATTATTAATAATGTATGAAAACTTTAAGTCAGTTTCAATAAAATCAAAGGTACGATTCAAAACTTGCTCATGAATTTTAGGTATAAACTTTTAAAGTCTGATTTATTGTTATTAGCTTGTAACAAGACAACAAAAAAATCTGACTGTTACTGTTTCATTTTTATGTTTTCAAGTGAACTCTATTAAAAATTAAATTTTTATTCTAGTTTTTATCATTGTCTTCAATATGTGTTCTTATCGCAAAAAATTTCATTATAAGTGTACCATTTACACTTTATAAACACTATGCGCCTTTATTTAATTGAAGTGCAACAACGTGCAGTTTGACCTACCATTGTGCGAAACACGTCATTGTTTCTCCAAAACCAATCATTAAAGTACCTAGTCACGTAAATTTCGAATACAGAGATAACAATGTCAAAGTGAAAATAATAGATGAATATCAGCTATAATTGCAATTCTAATAATCCAAATTTTTATCTATTAATCGTCAACAAAGACACCTTGTGTAGTAATTCAATTGGAGTCATAAAAGTATTCAATAATAATTTAATTTTTACAGCCTGCACAATAATAACAATCAACTGATGGATGTCAAACAATATTGAATCTAAATTTTTAAAATCATCATAGTAAATTATTATAATTTAACACATCGATATTCTTTAAACTCAAAGAGTTATTCTAATTGAATTTCCTATCTAGATGGTTTTTTTAGAAACCTTCGAGTAAGTTCAGATGTCTTCATGATGACCATCCAATAATTGGTACATCAAAATCTTCCTTAAAAACACATTAAAATGTTTCTAATGCCATATATGATTAATTATATTGTTGCTTTGTTATTATTTTTAAAAATAAAAAAAGTGAAAACATTAAAAATAAAAAAATCTTTAAAAATATAAATCGACCATTATTGTATCCTAACGGTAAAACAATTTCAAAAGAACCAAAATTGATAGGATGAATTTATTAAAATATATATCTCCAGTAAAACATGATTCTTACAGGATATTAAGAACAACCCTAGAAATCAAAATTTAGATTTAAATAACTTAGAAGAAGATGTTTCCTATGATGAATATACATAAAACTTATAACAACAAATGTTATTGTATTATTTTTACATATCTATTACATTTTTATGTTATTTTTACAGTTTTTATTATCTTTTACAACTCCAAAAAGGTTAAGACCTAAAGTTTCTAAAATGCCACCATTGTCCCAATAAATACTTTCGTTATTATTATTCGTTCATTTATACATCCTGTAGATATTTTATTTTATTGCAGAGCCTACCCTTAGTAAAAAAGACTTTACATACCTTTATGATCAATTCATAATAAACCAAAAATTTTAAAATTAATGTATATACTAGTAAAAACATTAATTTTCTCATTTTGTTTTCTGGACTTAACGTCATTGGCATCTGAGCAACTCATAAAATCCTGAAAGACATTAATATTCCAGTTAATATGATATCCATACGATTTTAGATTATAAAAGTAATCTATGATGATCATGTATTATAATCAGAACTAACTTCGATTAAACTTTTCTTACTAACTTCAATTAAACTTTCTTACTAACTTTTTAAAACTTTTTACTTCAAATATACAACTACAATGCATGAAAATACTCTTCAAAACACAGTTCGATAAATTCAGTTTCCTTTCTTTTAATGAAAGAACAGCAAGCGATGATTTCACTCCCAATTCACGTAAATCTTCAATGTTTTTATAATTATTTACTCTTTACATTGTTTAAAATTTATGCTTAGTAAATTTCGTTCAGGATAAGATACAATTTTAATAAAGGAATTTTTACTTATTTCTATAGTTAGATAAGCATGTTAAAAACACATGCAAACACATACAACACATGCAAATATACAAATACAAACACTTCCACAACATGCAAACACATACAACTATTGAATTACATGCAAATTTTTGAATACAATTTTATGATACCTAATCATAGAATTGTATTCAAACTTTGCATGTGATTCAATAGTTGGGCAGGTGCTAATGCGTTGTATTTTTGCTTCTTCAGTATATAAAATAACATTAATTCATTCATTCCCTTAAGTTTATATAGTCCGTTACGTGTGTTTGATCATTCTTATACATTCCGTATGTTATAAATGTTCCACGTCTGTGTTTACTGTGTAATGACATGCCTGACTGTGTGGGCAGGCCTTTTTTGCGACAGGCGGCGCCGTCCGCAAAGGCGCCAAAGCAGAGGGGGACTGCGACGTGGTGCGACTGTTCCGCGATGCTGGGGCCATCCCATGGTGGTCACCAACACCAGCGAAATGTGCCTGTGGTGGGGAGACCTACAACAAGTTGCATGGAAAGACCAGGAACCCTTACGATACCACTCGGACTCCAGGCGGCAGCAGTGGTGAGTCCTGCAAACTGTTTTGTTTTCCTAATTTTTTATTGCATCACTAACATAACAATATAACAATACTACAGAAGAAAGTAAGTAAATAATATAGTAAGAAAATTTATTTTAAGAAAGTAATAACTCGTTTTTACTATAAAAGTATGTAAATGTGTTATTACAGAGTGGACCGATGTAGGTGATCTTTTAAAAATAATTAACATTTATTACCATCGAAAAGAATCTGTTTTGTAACGAACAAACTGTCTCAAGTGTTGACATTTTGATCGTTAAAATCAAAATTGAAATACTTTTCACTTGAAAAGAAAATAAAGACTCCTTGTATATGATATCTTTCAAAAATGAAAAAAAAAACTGTCCTTTCCTTTATTTTGTATTTGAGACTATTTAGCTCACCATTTCCAAGATGCTACAGGAAAAAATGAAAATGTTCCACTGAGTGGAGAAGCTTCATTATTGCCTTGTTGTCATTTTGGTACCATAAACTTCACATAGAATTTATCTTTCCTGCAATAGACGTAAAAAAAGATCTGTAGAAGGTTGTTGTGGTAGATTGTTGACCTTGCTGTTACCATAAACTTTCTACAGATTTCACCTTCTCTGCACAGACGTAAAAAAAGCCTGTAGAAGATTGTTGTGTAGATTGTTATCCTTGTTGGTACCATAAACTTTCCATAGAATTCATCTTTTCTGTAATAGACGTAAAAAGGCATTAGAAGATTGTTGTAGTAGATTGTTGTCACTATTTTGTTTCAAAATAAATATGGTACTCTACTCTAAAATACTATGGTACCTGTACTCTAATTGCATTGATTGCTGCTGAAACTTCAGTTCTCACTAGACTTAACAGATTTATTATGATAAAGTGTTGGTTTTCCATCTATCGATGCCTCCGATTTTGTTAACTAATATAAAATGAAATTAAAATAATTCAATAAGCCATTAAAAAATTTTGAAAATAAGTAATAAATTTATTATATTATTCGGAGTGTCAAAATAATAGTATAATTAAAAATCAATCTCGATGTGTATTATAAAGAGAATTCGTTGTAAGTTAGAATTTATCTGATTTAATTACATATCACATGCATTAACATAATAACATATGCATATGCACACATAATGTAGATAACATATTTAATATATAACACATAATTTTAATTTGCTAACTGATACTAGGATTATTAAATGGGGTTTAAGAAAATTTAAGATCGATCCAACGACAAGAAGTCTTAAGACTTATAAAAGAGACTATCGTTGGCATTTATATATCCATCTACTTTGGAAGTTAATATTTGAATGAAATTAAAAAAAATTTTTCATTAATGTTGTAAACGAACACTGCCTTGATTCTGAAAAAAGGATAAAGGGGATATAATTTTAGGTTTTACCTTAGAAATGTTATAATAACAGAAAAATATTTATTCCTTAAAAGAACTATTTATTTTGCCTTTTAATGCTTTTATGTGTACTACAATATCTTATTATTATAATCCATACACTACATTTATTCATTCTCTTTATCTAGTGAGCGAAGCATAAATTTATGAAATAATATTTTTTTTTAAATTGAGATTTAGGTATATTAAGTTACATTAAAAGATTTAAGTCAAGAAATTCGAAAATTTCTTTTAGATTTCTTTAAGTAAAATCTATTAACTCACATATTTAATTACATGAATTTATTTCCATTTAACATATGCCTTAAATTTATCAACATTAATTAATATTGGGAAGTTTTCAATTTCAAACTTTCATAGATGATCTTTTATTAGCATTTCTCGTCAAAGAACCTATATCAGCCTTACAAAAACTTATTATTTAAAAAAGTTATTAAAAACAAAACAATTTGTAAGAAACGTATAAATTACAAAAGTATTCAAAAGTATTTAATTCTTTTAGCCTTTACATTATTTTTTCACATTAAGTCTGTCATAACAAATCCCTTATAATATACACTGGTGTTCATAACTGAGAATTTTTACTCTCTCTCTCTCTCTCTCTTTTGTACTACCTAACAGATTTGCATAAAATTGCGTACGAACAAATGAATGTAAAATACAAAATAACCACTAGACTTGTGCAAATATTAACATAATTGTTAATTTAACTATATTGATGTTAACTAGCAGTGAACTCAAGTTGAAGAAACGATGAAATAACGGTTACTGTCAGCAATAATATTCAACTTTGAAGCTAGATAGCGTTAGGAATAGCTTCTTTTCTGTCTATGTAGTTGAATTCAATGATTCCTAATGGTAAGGTTTTTAGCAGATGATTTCAGCAGTTATTTAACAGTGCTTCACGCTAGATGGAATTTAAAATCAGTCTATTCACCTCTTCTGATACAAGGGTTTGATATTAGCAGTTGATTTAATTATTTTTTAAGAAATTAAATTTTTTGAAAGGGAAATGTTGATTAGAGTTTTATCCAGAATGGCGTGAAATTTAACTCCAATTAAATTTAAATCTCGCACTCGCGACAGCGTCATTTTTAACTCCGCTTAAGTTCAGCATATTTTAAAATTTATGCATTCTTATTTAACATTTCTATCACTTGATAGTTATTATTAACTGTTTGGGCTCTTTTTGTATTTTAATATTTCTAAATGATAAAATTATAGATATATATCACGGGCAATATTTTGAAAATAAGTTTTTCTAATCGCTTAAAGATAGGATTGGTACATTATAATATCGTATAATACAAGTAAGATGTGCTGTTATATAATACATATATATTTTCTTATTTTTAATTTATAAATTTTATTGAATATTTTATCAACAAAACTTTTTTTTTTTAACTGAAAATAAATTTTACAGCTAGATCAACAGGAGTTTTTCTGCACAAATTTACTGTTGACCTCTTTCAAGAAACTCATTTAAGAAAAGAACTTATTAATGTTTAAAAATAACAAAAATTCATGTATTCAAAATCATATAAGTTTTATCATTCACTTTTTAAAGAATTTCTATAATCTTTTATTATTATAAATAAATCTTTTATTTGATTTAATTTATCAACGTATTCATTGTGATTAAAATTTTTAATCACAAATCTTTTCTAAAATTATTATATCTTTAAATATAAAATTTTAAGAAAAAATATTTATAAATATTTTTAGTCCAATATATTGTGTTAGAAAGTTAATTTTCTATAGATGAAAAAAAAAAAACTTGTGCAATGGTTGAAAAATATAACACAAAAAATATAACATTTATCTTGGTAGGTCTTTTGATATATATATATTCTAACTTACAATTCAAATTAATGATGCATTCATGTTCATAACTTAACTGCGAATTTAATAATTAAGGTGCGCTAGATTTAACTATTAGAATTAACCATTGGTTTATATTACCATTAACAGTTGACACCGTTAACGAAAATTAACAGTTTTCTCATCTTTAATTGCCCAACAGCATTTAGAATACATATGATATTTCGTAAGACATCTCAGCGCTGGAAAATCAAAACTGAGTTTACAATAAATTTATTAATAAGGGAGACTAAAAAATTTATTAATAAGGGATGCGATAGTTAGAAGTTGGGGAGACCTCCATCCTTCTTACAGTTAAACTATTCCCGCATGAATTCATACTAGAAATCAGGCAGTTTATGAATCCTTTGTGGAAGCCAGTCTTATTCATCCAGTATGTCGATTTTCAAGCCCTGGAGTGTTCTTTGAAATGAGTTGCAATTGCCCTCCCAAGAGCGTTTCAGATATAAGGTTTAGGGATATCAGTCTGGCTGATAAATCCACTCTTCCTAGATATATGTCGATCACATGAGTTTTATGCGAGTGTGCATGGTATACAAAAGTATGTACAGGTGACATGTATGTAAAGTTTATAAAGAAGGAATTTAAGGATTAATTAGAATTAAGCTAAGAAATCTGAAGGAAGTTCTTCTTTTGGTATTTTGAAAGTATCAGGGGTTTTCTTTCAATTTTCTTTGGAAGTATTGCATACAGTTATCTAATAACTAATAATCTGTAAATACACAGATTCTAACACCATTTACAGCAGGAATGCAATTGAACTGTATTGAAGGAATCGAATGAAGAATTGAGTGAACGATATTGCAAATGAATCGGATGCAATTGAAAAATTTATGTATTCAATTTTTATTGAATGCATCAATTCTTGGTTTGCTTCTACACATTAATGTGATAAACTTTTTTATTCTTTATCTCATTTAAGAATAAAAATGTTTATCACATCATAATCACATCGAAATAAGTTCACATATTGTTAAGATTCATTTAACTAACTTTATTAGCTTTTGCAATTCAATGAAAACGCTTAGAAATGGGCATTATAATGCTAAATTATCTTTAGTAAAAAATCTTTAAAAGGTGCTTAGTAGTGTTTTCTTTTTATAAATATATCAAACTATAATCTCTATTTATTATTTGGCCTAAATTATGGATAGCCTAATTCAAATTTAATTAGTATATTGCGTTTAATTTATGTGTACATTTATTCGAACTTTGGGCCACATAATTTCAAAACAATTTTTTTATTTCAAACAAAGGTCAGTTTGAAATAACATTTTATATAGAAAATGTGAAAAACTTAGCCACCCACTTTTATTTTTATTACGATGTCAACTCCCTTCGTATTATTTAATCATATTTCAAACACCTATAAGACACAGCCTTTTTAGAATAAATACATGCATAAAAATGCGATATTTACATTCCGTCAGTTAATCAAAGAATCTTGCAAGTCGCACGTTCATTCAAAGCAAACAAGAAAACAACCTGCATGCACCAACACGATTGCACGTGTCCGAGTTTTCAATGGCAACAGACACCACCACACGAAACTAGTTCTCACGTGGCACACTGACCTTCCTAGGTACGAGGAAGTTCTCAGGAAGTCTTGCTGGTAGAGGGGACGCCTCTTCGAAATGAGACCGGCTTGCTCAGTGCCCTTTCTTTCACAGAGGCTGTGCATGTGTTTAATCGATCGAATATTCCAGTGCCATAATGTCTCCAGAGAGTTGGGTCACAAATGTTGATAACCTGTTTCACTTTTCAACCTGGCCATTGTTGGTGGGCAATATAATTGCTGCACGCAGCAAGCATGTGTATGAATTGGGCTTGTCTTGCAGGGTGATGGAGAATAAACAAATCTAATTGACTTATCAGAAAGCATAATATTGTAGTTGGGGCTTTTAGAATTCCCTAGATTCAAGTAATTACGTAATTACAGTCTTTGTGTACATTATCTACAGAAAGATTTGTTTGTGCTAAAAAGCTGTCCCCAGTAGCTTAAAAAGGTTTTGAACACTGTAATACAGATTGATATCTAACATAATTCTAAATTCTAAATACATAATAAAAGGATATACCATTATTTATTGTCTACAATCTGCAACCTTAATTTTCAGCCAAGAAAAAAATTAAAGATCCCGTTTAATCCGTAGGCGATAATTACCTATTCTTTAATATATAATTAAAATATCATCAAATTAATCCGCAACCTTAATTTCCAGCCTAGAAAATAAAACATCTCGTATAATCATTAGGAAACAGAATTTGATTATATTTCTTTTAAAAATATCACCAAATTCTGTTTTTTATACATATGCATTACAAAAAGTTTTTCATTTTTTAAAG
>BPLR01018225.1:0-127853 GCA_021605095.1 Caerostris extrusa | reverse complement strand
TATTATCACAATTATACCATTTAGAGTGAATAATCTTTTTTCCCATGAGTGGGGAATGAATGGTTAAAATAATTTATAAACTGTCCTATAAAATTACATAATTATATTTGCAGGCTTATTAAAATTTATAAGCCAATGGCATCAAACAGCTAACAATGAAGACTGCTATTAGAATTAACCAATCTTTAATTTAAGGCAGCTCTATCAAAGTATTGGTTTTTTTAAGTATATGTACTCCAATCAATAAGAGTGCCTCAAGGGGTTTAAAAAAAAAAAAAAAAAAAAATTTACACTGATTATTTATTGATAACTGATGATTTTTAACAAGATTGCAGTTTAATAAAACCCTGTTTTAAATAAAAACTAAAAAAATTTTTGGCCAAAATTCTGTAAACCTTTTAGAATGGCATGAAAGTATAATTTTGCCTTTTATTCTTCTAATAAGATAATTATCAATTAAAAATAATTTACATATGAAAATTGGGTTGAGAGAAATTAATAAAGATGATTGATCGGATTAAAACAAAAAAATTAAGAGTAATATTTCGAACTATCATATAATTATTAATTGATGAAATATTATAAATTAATTTTAATTAAAAAATTTTTACAATTTTTTTATAACAAATCTTACAAATATTTTATTGGACTATCTTATAGACTTTCCCTTTTGCAAAAGCAATGTAGTTATTTTATTTTTTATTCATTTCAAATATTCTTCTAGCGCTTATACATTAATCTTAAGAAATATACAATTTATTCTTATGACATTCAAAGTTCCCATTCAACAATTTAATATATGTATTTATTTATTAAATATTTAATTAATATTTGCCTCATTTATAGTCTTTCATAGTTTAGGCCTAATGATTTTATTATTTTTGTCTGATAACATTTAAATTGAATGGTGATGAGATAAACAAATGCAGTTAAAATAGACAGTATAATAAGTATTTTTTTTTTTTTTTTTTTTTTAAAAACCTTTCTAAATTAGAATTTTATCATGCTTTCTCAGCTGAATATGTTAAAAGCTTTTCTTTTAATTAGAATTTTCATTCAATCCTGCAAAATGCAAAGCCATCTCTTCTAATAGTCAAAAATAATATATTTTAAATAAAAAAGAAAATAATTTAATTTAATATTAGATAAATACATTTCAAATGATTTAAAAATAAAATCTTATGTGAAATACACATTTATTGTAAAATTTTATTTTATTTTAAGGCAGAATAATCCTTGAATGCTATCACTGAAAATAAACTTATAATTAATGTGGTAAACTTAATATAGGGTAATGGAAACTTTTTCAAAGAACATGTTTGAAAGCACTGAACATTCCTACTGGGGCTATTACGATAAAATCATAAGCCATTAAATGAGCTCCCGAAGCCTGGGGGTTTATTTATATCAAATTGTGATGGCATCAGTCACCAAAATTCATTCACTAACTGCATAAAAGTATTTTAATTGTAAATTGATCAATAAGCTTCATAGTCAATGAGCAACACTAAATATCAAATGGATACTCTGTTTCAACATTTACTGGAAGGCTATTCAATAACAGTCAAAGTTAAAATAATAATTATTTCTTTCAAGAATGATTATACCTTTTCGAGAATTATATATTTTTCCTTGCAAATGATATCCACTTAAGAATATCGAATTTAATAAGGCACTTTTTTTGGTTTTATATTAATTCTGAATCATAATCGCAACAAATATTTCTTTCATCGAATGGCAGATGATATTTTTCCTTATACGAGCAGAAATTAAATAGGAAAGCATTTTTTTTTTCCAGTTAAAACTTTTAAAAAACAAAAATGTTTATTTTAAAATTTTATCAAAATATATTTATTCATTTGTATTGAAATCAATGGCATCCATTTTAGATATTTTACATAACTGTCAGCAGTAACCAATATACAGTCCAACCACTAACAGTGTGGAATGATAAACATCACAACTCATCAGCAGAAACTGATGAATCGATTACTTTTTTAGGGTGCTAGTCAGATATACATGGTACAAAGTTACATTGAAAGAAAAAAGTATAATAGATAAAGTGTAATTTTTATTTTAGTTTAATGTAATCCAAAATACTTTTTTATTGCAACTAAAATTTCTTCTAAATGATACCACTAATTTTTAATGGATACCACTTGGCAGCCTGTGAATTTTTCACACCATTGGTACTTCTGACTAAATTGTGATAGAATTATACAAGAATTAAGATGAATTTATTATTAATTTTTCACTAAAGAAATATTTCATTATTGACTTATAAATAGATTAAAAATTGAATTTTAAAATTTTGTAAAACATTAGCATAAATTAGAACTTAATTGATGAATTTAATTAATCACAAAGAAATATTATTTGGAACTTCTACAGATATTATGCAACATTATTTAATAAAAACAACTTTCATTTTTAAATATTAACCACAACATTTCATTGTTGTATATATAAATTGCCAATTGTATATATAAAGGGGCACACAAAACCCCGAAATGGCAGTATTGTGAGCAGAGCTTGCCTAGTACACATTTCTGCACTAGGTGTGTGTGCTGCAACTTGTTCTGCATTTACAGCACTCAGTATTTTTGCCAAATAAGGTTGCACTTTGTTAAACTCCATCCAGCTGAGAGCACATGAGGAACAAAGGCTTTCGCAACTTCATTGAAAACCGGTTTGACAAAAACAATCGTGTGCTTTGACCTTACTCCATCAACAGTTTTTTTTCGCATATCAAAGAGACTCCATTTACAACCAGCTATCACTCAAAGCCAGAGATAAAGTAGCTTGTGTCTCGCAATCAGATGGAGACACTCCGAGCGAGATCGTCTCAGGGTGACTAAATAGCACTCTTGATTGAAAATTGCTTTATAGTGTGTTTTTTTTTTTTTTTTGAAAAGCATTTTCATTTGCTGGACTTTTTTGTAATATCAACTTACGTGAACAGAGTGAGGCAATGAAATTTTGCTTACTGCTCAGAAAAAAATACTAACAGAAGCAATTTTGATGATGTAAACAGTTTATAAGGATGAAGCTTTGGGAAAAACTCAAGTGAAGAATGATTTTATCCTTTCAAAAAAAGGTGAAATGTTGATCGATAACAAGCCTCATTCTGGATATCTTTCAACTTGCAGAACATACAAAAATGCAGAAAAGTTCATACCATTGTGCTTGAAGACAAACGATTAACAATTGCAGAGTTACCTGGAATATTTAGAGCTCAGTACAATCGAATTTTGTCAGAAAATTTGGGGATGACAACAGTCACAGCAAAGTTCATGTCCCTCATTTTGACTGATGATCAAAAGAAAGAACCAAGTGGTGCTTTGAAAGAATTTCTCCAAACAGATCCATATTTTTTTAATCCAAATTCATTAATGATGATGAATGAATGGTGAAGAAAAACAACAACTCAGGAGCTTGCAGCTATACCAGCAAACAAGTTTGATCATGTTGATTTCAAGATTCCAACATTAGAATCATCAATTAAGTGTATAAAGTTAAATGAGAAAATAAAAGTTAAAGAGCCCAAACATTATGACCACCTGTCAATAACGAGTTGGCCCACCTTGGCGCGCAACACAGCTTCAACCCGCCTTGGCATGGATTAATACCACCACTTAATACCAGTTAAATACCACTTCCACCTGATCACGTGCCTTCCACATCATCCAGGCGAGTTCATTGCAAAATATAGGGGTGGTCATAATGTTTTGGCTTTTGAGTGTATATTGAAGGTGTTAAGGAAGAATTTCAATTATTTTTGGGTAGCCACTCATAAACATTTTACTTTTTAGTATTTCAATTATTTTTATTGCAAAATTTTAAAATTTAATTGTTATATAATTTTCGTAAATGAAAACAAATTGCTATCTATAAGACAAGATAATTTTTAGATATAGCAAAATATGCTTTGGAAACAGTCAATTTTGGGACAAATTCCTTTTAAATTAAAAGTAGAAATAATTTATACACATTGAAATTTATATGATGTTTTGAAGATACATATTATAATATTTTATATAATTATATAAACCAAACATATATAACAATTAAATGAAAACCATTTAAATTAAAAAACCACTTTAATATTTAGAAAATATATTTTCTTTTTCAAATACAAGTGCAAACAATTTTTTATATTATATCAAAGACAAACATAGTTCTGCTTTAAAGAAAAAAAAATATTTCAATAGCTTTAATAAAAGAAAATTATTAATTAATTTTATTTAAAAAATTATCTTTAGTTATTAATATTTCATAAAGTCAAAAATTACAAAATTTTTTGTTTTGGAAAGACACAGAACTAAATTATTTTTTCAAAACTATAATAAAAATATTTTGAAATGAGAAAATCTGGTTAAATGTGTAAAAAATAAATTAAAAATTTAAAGTAAATGAATTATTTCCTTGATAACTCTCTGCTTTCTGAACTTGTGCTTTAAAATCTAATTTGTATAAAAATCTATAATAACCTAACTCACATTTTCTTGATTATCCTGTAAATTTATTATAATAATTCCAACAAAATTTATATCTTATGGGGTGACGACACTTGCCAGCTAACCACACTAAAATTTTTAATATGTTATAATTCATTTTTTATTGATCGAATTTAATATTTGAAGTTTTTTTAAATATTCAAAAAAAAAATTTTTTTATTAAATTATGTTTTTAATTGTGGAAATTTTTTCATTTAATTGGTAGAAAAAGTTAAAAAAAAAAATTAATTAGAATTTGAAACATCATCCATTAAGTTTTATTTAACATTGGAAGAATCAATTTTTGAACTTTTATCTCCAAAACTTAATAAAATCAATCTATCAAACAATTATCATATACTAATTTCAACATACAAAATTGAATGCATTAAAAATCTCGGGATCCAAAATTGAAAACCTTTGTGTTAACAGTAAAATAACTACGTTAATTTTATTTATTAACTGCATTGCACCGTAAATTGGTTCTCTTTGGTTAGTTCTAACAATACCACTTAATTGAAGATCTAATGATGATTTCGAAAAGTCAAGGGCCTTTTTTTTTTTTTGACTGCACATTAAAATCATCACACTATCAGTAAAATTATCCACACATTGTGCATACAATTTTTATATATATATATATATATATATATATATATATATATATATATATATATATATATATATAAAATCTTCACTGTAATTATAAATAGAAAAATGTTTTAACTATTTATTACATACCTTTGATTCTTGAACTTGCACAACTTTAGGTTTTATCTTTGGTTGTTCTACAACTTCAGCTTTAACCTGAAATGAGAAAAATAGTTAAATAATTTTTCTTCCATATAATAATGAAAAATAAAGAAAATTATATATAATTTTAATTACCTCAGTAGCGTAAGGAGCTGGAGCAGAAGCATCTGCAGAAGGAATGTCGAAAACACATTTCAATTTTGAATTCATCAATCCTTCATGAGGATCATGCCACTAGATACAAAATATTTAATTGAATGAAAATTATAAAATCGAGATTCTTACAGAATCTGAACTCTTTTTAATATAAGTATGGCTAAATTAACCTCGTATGTTTTACATTTTAATGACAAAAATAGTCTTGATTTTTTTCTTCACATTTAAATACTTAACTAGAAAGAAGAAAAAGTTTTCAAGCAATAATAAGGTAAAAATATTTTTAAAACACTAATTTTTCCTAATATTTAATTTCTTTTCAGCTAATGCTATTAAAGTATACATTTTATGTGGAAAAAAATTGCATTTTAAAAATGTTTAAATGTTGTTAATTTTCCTAATATTTAATTTCTTTTTCAGCTAATGCTATTAAATTATACATTTTATGTGGAAGAAAATTGCATTTTTAAAATGTTTAAAATATAATGCATGCAATAAAGTTTCATTTAGAAATACTAAATTCCCAAATGGACATTACTAATAACATTCATATATACATGAAACAAAAATATTTTTGAATATTTAAATAATCAAAAATTATTATTTGATAATAGATTTATAAAATTACTCATTAAACTTTTTTTTACAAAAATATTTTAATACAATTACCAGTGAATCAAAATAAGCATCTGATGATGTAAACATACTCTGCACCATAAATTTATCTCTGCTTCTATCATCGTTTTCAGGATCAAATGGCTGTAACATCACTATTAAAAAAAAATTAATAATATAAAACTAAATCTGTTTATCACTTAAAAATATACAAACATTTCTTTTTTATCATTCAAGTGATTAAGAATTTAAATGTTAAATAAAAATGATTGATTTCACTTTTTAGAAAAAAGCAATATTACAGATGTTCTATTTATGGCAATTTACCATTATGTAATGAGTTATATTTTTCCAATTAATAAGTAAATGTAATTTGACAATGCCATTATAAATTTCACTTTTATATAATCACAAAAATATTGATAACCATTGACTGGTGATTATCAATGTTGTGGTATATAACTTTCATACTAGAACATCACACTTATATTTAATAATAAATTAAAAATTAACTTTTTAAAATTTTATAATATCAACAAAAAAATAATTAATATTTGCATAAATAAATTTATAAAAAATACAGGAATTGAATATAAAAATTGAATATCTATATAAATTTCCAAATAAAATAAATAAATTGATATCACTTCTACATGTAAAAACAAATAGTATTAAGTTATATAACATTTAAAAAAAAAAAATTGCAACATTAAATATATTTAAATAATTGGATAAAATAAATTGACATTTTACTTTAAAAGACAATTTAAAAATGAAATGTTTGAAAATATTTTTTTTTTCTAGAATTGATGAAAGGAGAATCATTTTATTGCATTTAGAAAGTAAATTTTTACAATAAATATAAGTTTTTGCAGATAAAATACTTACATGATATTGATTTAGTTTTTTTAGGAGGTATAAATCCACCATTTGGTCTAACACAATATGTTTTTGGTGCAGTAGTTTTAACTTTGAAAATAATATTCCTATCAGTTAGATTAGTCAGTTTTAAATATGATGTAGTAACTTCAGTAAATGGTCCTTTAAAATAAATTAATTTACTTTGAAATATATAACAATGCTTAAAATGAAATATAGTACAGGAGAAAAAAAGTAACTTTTTAAAAATAATATATAATTATTTCAACTAGTTAAATGTGTAATAGAAATTATATCAAGTTTTTTTAAATTGTTCCTCTTATATATCTAATAATAATTTGTTATATTAAATTTATACTATACATATTTAAATTCCACATAATCTTCACTTATTGCACATGCGAGATGTTTCTTTTGCGCCAGGCATGTTATGTTATTATCTTAAAGTGACACCTGCTACTTCTATTTATTTTAAAACTTAACTTTATTTGTATTTCAAGAACGATGGAATATAAATGACAATTGATTTACTTTTTATTTATCAATATGAGTGCATACATCGCTTTGAAGCAATATTATAATAGAATGATCAACATTAACTAGAATAATTTGTTAATATTAAAAAAAATAGATTACTATTAATGTTAGATAAAAAAAATCACTTAAGTTCATTTTGAATTGAAAAATTTATATAAATTTCGATAAAAATATATTTTATATGAAAATGCAAATATATTATACATACATAATACTTTATTTTTAATTATAATTAATATAAATTTCTATGAATATGCATAAAAACAATTATAAAAGAAAGGAAAAAAGCAATTGAAATCTCTTTAATATAAAATAACAAAAATACAATTAAAATGTTAAATTTTCTTTATGGAAACTATTTGCCATCTATATATCAATTATTTCTAAACTCTGCCTTTTATATATTTCAAAGGCTTTCCATCTATGCATTATCTTAAACACATTATCATTAAGATTGATCTACATACATAATCGTTGAATCATTGATCTTTGCATAATTTACAATTATAATTCTTAATTGATTGTTCAATAAAATCATATATTCTTGGATTGCATGCATTAAACATCTACAAAAAAATTACAGCTAATATAAAATATACACCAACTTGCAAAATAATACTTTTTCTCATAAAAAATGTTACCTATATATATTTTCCACTTTAAAATTATTAATTGCTGTTAAATTAAACCTATTGCGGCTAATTATTTTAAATTCAGATATCAGAAAGAACAGTACCAAAATAAATACAATATGCTTACATGGTTAAATTACTAAATTTGTAGAATCAAAACTAAATACTAGCTTAATAAATAAAAAATATATCCATCTTAAATAAATATCTTAATTATGTTTAATACTAAGGAGAATGCATTGAAACTTAAAATTTAGATGAAATGTAGATTAAAACTTTCAACAAAAAACCGAAACAATATTTACACCTTTGCTTACAACAATAGAATTTAAATGAATAATAAATTAGATGTACTAATTTTTCTATAACAAATTACTAGTTATATAATATTAATGAATTATTAAAATATATTTTTTTAAAATTTATGACATATTCAACAGTAGTTTAAAAAAAAATTATGCTTCCGTTGGAAATCAATGTTAACCTTTAAAATGCAGTTCATTCGGCGGATCCAATACTAAAGCTTGTTCAATTTGGTTCATTTTTCCTGACGGCTCCTGAGCCATTTTGCCTGAAGAGGACGGAAAGAATTAATTTCTTACGAATGAACTAAAGTTAGTCAAATAATGAACAACAATACACCCTTTCAGAAAAATAATTTACCATACGTTAATTCTCAAGATTTTCCCCGAGCATATGATGACGTCATGAAACAGGGATCAAATAGCTGATTGGCTGACATTGAGGTTGAAAGAATATAGTGATTCGATAGTACATTTGGCGATTTAGTAGCTAATAATATGGCGAAACAAAATATTTTAATTGAAAAAAAAAAAAAAAAAACATATTCATGAAAAAAATTAAAAGATTTAGTGAAAATTTCACTTTTGATGATGAATATAAAGAGAAAATTTAGTTATGAATAGACTTAAATTCTAAACTAGTATTCTTTTTGTTAACTTTTCTAAGCAATTTAAAATGAAACTTGGTCATTAGCACATATGATTTCTGAAAAGGAAAAGTTTGATTTGAAGTCCTAAATGTGAATAGATCTGACAGTTCACATATCGGAGGTAGGTATAGAGATTGTACATCTGTAAGATGGAGAGTCTAATCAATGGGTTGGAAATAAAGACGAAGAGCGTTCTGCCTTCTCCTAGAAGGTATCCTTAATTTCTTCCACTGCAGTTGTTCCCAACTGCAAAAATGAATGAATGTAGTGCACCAAAATGAATATAATATAACAGAGTACAAAAAACAAAGAATCAAAATCTTCGAAAGTATTTAATTAATTATTTTCTTTTGATTACAAAAAAAAAAAATATTTTTATTTAAAAGCCAAAAAATTAGAAAACTGAAAGAATTTATTTATCCAAACAAAATCTCAAACTAAAAATTTGCAGCCATTTATTTCTTACATTTAAAGTCTATTTTTTTTTTTTTTTTTTTTTTTTTTTTTTTTTTTAATTCAGCATTACTTTTCTAATATTAGAGTTTTAAAAAGCTTTTTTTAATTATCTTAAATAAAAAATTGAAACAGTCATTGAAGCATAAAAATAATTTGAATTATAAATGGTAGTTCAACTAGCATATAAATGTTCGTAACGGCATCATAAAAAGTAGCTAAACAATTTTTCTAAAATCACAAAAATCAGCGATATAAGGATGCCAAAGGTAAACATTGTCAGATTAAAACATTATGTGTATGACGTCATCAGATATATTGTCTCCTAACAATTGATGAAAGACAAATAATTGCCACTTTTCTTAGGAAAATATTTACAAAATTAAAACTTAACTTTTAAAAATCAGAACTTGATCAAACATGTAAAAGTTAGATTCCTTTTAGTTAATTTTATATCAGAAAATATTTTACGCTTTTGTAAATATTTTTTCACCAACTGTCAATAAGAAGAGAGGAGTTGTTGTTTTGTCTCAATTTATCATTTATTCGGGTTTCAGGTTTTTTTCTATGAGTATAATTTTTTTTGTTTCCTTTACGATTTAATATTCTTCTTAGGTATATCACTTATATTTTGTATTCTTATTTTTATTTCCCTTTAATTTCAATTTGTTAGTTTTTATTAATTAATCAGTGTAGAGCTAGGCATTCTTACAATTTGAGTGGGTGTATTTCGCCCTTGACATGGCGGATATCACCTTAAACTCCAATTTAAGGGTATGCATTTCAGATACCAATCGTAATTTCTATATTCATTGAGAAATTCTTGTAGATTTATAGACTGCATTCCAACGTGGCGACTATTCTTTCACTGTAGTTTGAAGTTCACAATGGCATGATTTCGAAATTGCTAAAAGACAATATATTGCGGTAATTAAAATAAAATACATATATTATATGAGTATCCCACAACAAGGAAAATTAATAATTTCTGCAGATCATTTTGACACTGATGAAGAACTGGTAAATATGAAGGCCATCCGGGTATTCCGATTTTAACATCTCATTACCTTAAAAAATAATCACTCATTTTTACTTCATAGAATTATAATAGTAATAAAAATAATAATAAAATAAGTTTATTCTCTTCACACCAATTTTAATCACAATGTTAAGAAAAATTTTACTACAGAATTTAAAATTATAGTTTGAGAGACAAAAAAAAAAAAAATTTTTTTTTTTTTTTTTTTGATAAATCCGTCAGTACCGCCATTATTATTTTTTTCTTAATTTTTTTTTTTTTTTACCCCTATTACTTGCTGGTTCTGCAGTGTCCAACTACAGGGTACTCATGCTCGGCCTAAGTTCTAAAATATGTTAATTGCAGTGCGAAATACAAGGCTTCATGAACTTCATGATTTAAAAGGAAAGCTGAGGAACAATTTTTAAAATTTAAAACTCTCAACAGTCTTTTCTTTGAAGAAGTTCGGAAGATGCATCGCATTTCGAAGATTCATTTTGATCTTAACTTACCAACTTTTGATGTTAATATACCCAATTTTCCTAAACATATATAACATAAAAGATTAAACAATCCTTATATATAGTTTTTTCCACTCAAGTTTCCTCTTGCTCAGCATTTGCGATTTGCATATTTACAGAATAAATTATAATAAATATTGATTGTAGATCTAAAACTTACAAGTCAAGCCTGATTTATTGAATATTTAAAAATTTAACATGCAATATCTGGCATATCTGAATGATACAAAAATTATTATTCCTTAGTTTTATAAAAATCACTGAATGCAAAAATTTATGATTATCTTTTAAAAAAATTTATGATTATCTTTTAAATATAATCAATATTCTTGCAATTTATGAAGAATTAAAATATACTTAGAGAAAGAATGCTTAAAAATATGATTTTCCCATAAGTGTGGAGTAAATTATGGATACATGCACAGATGTGGTTTGCACTTGTGGGTAAGTTCATATGTCGATGAATAAATTAAGAGGAAACTAGATGTAATTAGATTTTTGGCCAAATCGCAAAATAGGGCCATTGGCAATAGTTTTCTATGTTCATTAACGTGCATAATTTTTAAAAACATAAAGATATAAGTTTCAAATTTTAAACATATTTTTAATTAACATTAGAAAGTAATAAAATGCAGGAATTAAATGTTTAGATATTTGTTGTTGTTGTGAATTGTAATTAAGTGTATATAGTTTAATTGGTAAAATTGCAGAATAGGGAAAATTGGAATTTGGCGTCAAAAATGTTTTTTGCCAAAAGTGAGCCAAGGGACGGGGGCGATTCTATGTGAAAAAAAAAAAAAAAAAAATAGAAACCCTACCCCGATAGCTTGATTTCATGAAGTAAAAATTAAACAAAAATACTGAAACATTTTGGATGTTTAATGGAAAATAATGAACAAAAATTGCTTTAAAATTTAAGGAAATTTTAGGAAAATGTACTTACTCAGGGATTCTGCATTATGATTAAATTGTGCAAGTTACTCTGCAATGTATACCGTCCAGAATAAAGTTTTCTTCCATAATGACATCCATTCAGATTTCTCTACAGAAACTCTGGTACTTACGTATTAACGCCACCGCAGCTACAGATTTGGCGGTTTTTAAGTGGCGCCAATCTACACTTAAAAATTTTTGTGACAAATCATAAAATATATAAAACATTTTATTTAAAATCAAAACACTTTCAAAATTCAAAACACTTTATTTAAAAACCAAGTAGTCAATCGGATTTCGGTGGGCCGATATAGAATTTAACATAGATTCAAAACAGTCTCTATTTTGGCGCATTTACAGCTCTTTAATGGCGCAACTTCTGCTGCGGCGGCGTTAATACGTAAGTACCGAAACTCTTCCAATCAGTCAAGGTATTCAGCGCACATTCAATCTATGTCCGCTGTCGAATGCCTACGGAGCCAATCGAATCGAATGACTACAATCGAATGCCAGTCATACGTAGTTTTCATAATATCGTACAAACTCATTTTTGATTGAGAGAACCACGAATTTTGACGAATGAATCTCTTGACAATTTGGCAGCCTGGTGGCCAAGTGGCTAGCGCTCTGGTCTTTGGTACCCCAGGCTTCAGGTTCGAATCCTGGCGGTGGCATGGATGTTTGTGAGTGATTCAGAATCCACGTTAAACTGTAGGTCCCGGTCTGTTTAGCCCAAAAGAGTGCATAAGATGACCGTAGAGCGACAAACCAAAACCAAAACCAAAATCTCTTGACAATTTGTGCTACACCATTAAATTTCTCTCTGCATTTCCATTATTTATTTTTTTTCATAGTTAAACCATAACATTTTCACAAATAGGATATATGACATTTTTAGCAATCAAGCCTTCGAACATACCCCCATCCAATAATTTCCAACTTATCTTGACATTCCAAATCCCTGTAGAAATCCTTGCTGCAACACCCTTTCCTCAATTTTTAGAAATGCCTGTACTATTTGTTTTATACCTGTCTGGTATTTTCCCTTTGTAATTTTGATTTGTTTATAGAGTTTTTTTGTGGCAAATGGTCAAATGGCCAAATTTGGCAGTGGGTAAATGGCCAAATTTATTTGGATTGAGTTCCACTAAAGCCATAGATAACATCAGTCTTAAAATCAAAGTAAAGGGGACTTTCTTAAATAAATAAACAATGTTACATACACCGAACTTTCCGAATGATTGTAGAAAGTTTAAAAACCATATTTATATATTATAAAAATCTTAAGAGATAGCAGAATTTTAAAAAGAGAACATGAATAGTTTGAAAGGATTTAATTAAAATTACGTCTGTGACAAACTTAATGCTTACCAGTGTTATTTTATTAATAACAATTAAATTTGGTTGCAGAAATCATAAATGTTTATATAAATACCGAAGAAATATTATTAAGCCATTGGTTTACAAACCTGGATTACCGAAAACTGAACACCAAGATGTATGTAACTGCTAAATACATTTATTTTATATTTGAGTATATATAATTAATGTAGTTTAATTTATATTGGAAGGTTTTGTTTTAATTAGGTCAGTACAAACCTTTTGCAGCTTCGCTTTTTTAAAATTTTATAACTGTTATTCTATTCTTTTATTTTATTTTAATTGAAACAAATCCGTGCAATAATATCCTAAAATGTAGCGATCGTAGAATAAGTTGAATATTTCGATTTTTCAGAATATTTAAACAGTTTCATTTAATGTAATTTATATAAAAGCAGTTTTCGTAATATCTCTTTATATAAAGTACAATAGTAATAGTAATAGTTTTTGTAATATCGCTGCATCTTTTCTGACTTTTTTTCTATATCTATTCACATTCGGAGATCAATAAAAAAAAATGTGAAATGATTGAGTAAAAAAAAAAATCAATATAATGTCAGTTGAATAAAGAGGTGCAGTTAAAGTTAATAATTTATATATAGCATAATTATCACGAAATGTTTGGTTTATTTAGAGAACTTAAACATCCTCAGCAATCAGATGATTGTATAAACTACATAAATGTGACATAAAATTTTAATTTTAATAAAAATATTTTTTTCAATAAATAATAACATAAAAATAATTGCTAAGGTAAAACAGATTGATGTATTCTGTTCATAAAACCAATGTTTTTTTATAAGATGAAATGCGCATGCGCATTAATTTTTAAATGAATTTGCGTGTTGTTCTACATAAAATTAAAAGACGTTAAAGCTATTGTGTTTTTTTTTTTTTTTTTCAATATTTTAGTGCTTAAAAATATTTAAAAACAACCTAAATAATGTGTTTTGAAAATTTTATAAGCGCATAAAATAATTTTTTCAAATAATAATAATGATGTTGTTGTTATCGTGTCCACGGGTTTAAAATATTATTATTAAAGTTAGATCAAGTCAAAAGTCTTCACGATAGCGGCCGCTAGCAAAGGCGCCGCTTCACTATACAGGACTTCTCTTAAGTTGGCGTCGATTGGCACCATACCTAATTGCAAAAACATGGGGGAGTGAGTGCTGGGCACTTTAGAAAGTGCTTAGGAGAATGGTGTTAGGAAAGCGTTGGGGCAATTTCTGCAGGGGATGTATTCCCTGGTCTTGTCTGGGAGAATCTTCATCCCACTGTAATGATTAGTTCTAAGTCTGCTAATAACTGATGATTAATTTAATAATAATGAGGATTTTCATCATTTTCAATGATTAGCAATTCGGACGCTTAAATTTTTTTAAAAAAGTGAAATATTTCAGCAAAATAATAATGATAAATAAATAAATAAAAAGTAAAAAAGGTTTCTTTTGATATTTCAGATGGGGCAAATTTTTTTTTTTTTTTTTTTGACAACAATAATAAAAATTAACAAAATACAAAAATTTCACAAAATTTGGGAATCTAATCTTAAGCATAAAATAAATAAATAAATAAAAATAACAAAAAAAAAAATTAAAAAAAACAAACAAATAATTTGGAAGTGTTCTTACAAGAGTTTAGCAAAGTATTTTTTTTTTTATAGAAATTATTTTTAAAGTACTATAAAACTTAATTCCTTTATTACCTCTTCCAAATATTTTTCGTATTTATATATCTATTTACAACAGTTACATTACGATCTAGCAAAAAAAGTTACAGCGAAAAATAATGTCTGATTTCCATTTATAAGTCTTTGTTTCAGAGTTATTTTCGGTTAAATGTCGGAAATTTTCAATTAAATATACTTCTGAATGCATCTCATGGATTCCTCTTTCAAATGAAATCTCTGAGGTATTCTGACCTCAGCTAGAGCATTATAAGTTTTTAAAAATCGTTACAATAATAATAATTTTCTGACCTTAGAACAATATAAGTTTTTAAAAATCTCTACAATAATATGTGCATTAAGATTCTATTCCTTTTAGCACAAGCAAGCACAGATCTATGAAGATTGGATGTCGTATTTACTCATTATACTGATTATAATACTGTCGTACACACGTTCACACACACGCACGTATATATACATGATTTCTTTACTTCTTCAAGAGATTTGTCTGTATGTACGTATTTGTGTAATGTTTAAAATTAAAAAAAAATACCACTATATCAAACTATAGTACTATATAGAAACCCGACTATTTTTAAGTAATTGTATTTATTTGATGAATAGCCAAAAATTAAGAAAACATTTAAATTTTGAACCAATTTTTGCAGTTTTCGACCCTTGACCTTGAGCTATCATTTACTTACATCGATGTAGAAAATTAAGAAATTTTTATTTTCTTTCAATTTTCGTCAGAGCTACTGAATAGAATTTAATGAAATTTAGGTTGAACATAGGTCAAAATAGTATAAAATAACAGCACACTGTTAGTTAAGATACACATGCATGATTATACGTATGAAGTTCTAATGTAGAGCTTGCATTATTGAATCACATAAATAGATTAAGAGAGGTATTTCTCGAAGTTTATTATACTGCAAATCCGGCTACTTTGAGTTCCTTTGAAAGTTGGTCCTATTTCTCCAGCAATGCTGTTTTTAGATCCTGTATGGTTCTTGGAAGTGCAAAACGAATTACAATTATCCTTCCAAGAGTGACCAGAGTTGCTCTATTAAATTTAGGTCTGGAGATCTGACTGACTAATACATCTGGAGAATATCATAACTGTTCAGAAATTACCAAATCAGCCTTATAGACCTATGTAGACGTCTGCTTATCAGTCATCTGCTGTCATACAAAAATGAAGTCAGAGTCAATTACACTCTTGAAAAAGCACCAAGCTCCAAGGTCTCAACCGTATTCTTAAAAGCAATCACACATCCGCTGATGAGGACATGGAAGTCTGTATACCAGTTTAACATGAGGCCTTCCCAAATCTTTAAATTACCTTTGCCATAGTGGTCTCTTTTTCTGAGGTCAGAGGACAGTTCCAGAGGCTGTCTTGCTCAAATACACTTTGAATCTGTTTCTCTCCAGATGAACATTCATCAAAATTAAGTGGCAAGTCTAAGTCGAGACTCATCAGTGTACAGAACGTTTTCTATTGATCTCTAACCTAAAGTTGACTTTCTCTGCAGCATGTTAAACGGATTTTAAGTGTAAAGAGTTATTTAACTTTGGGAACTAAAGTTCCTGTCCCTAGATGAAGATCTCGAGAGAGCTAAGAAACTATTGAATTCATGTTAGGTTGTGATGAAATGGACAGAGGTCTATCTTCATTTGCAATCGGCTCTTGGATGACCTTGGGCAGTCTTGCTCTTTACGGATTCGGTAACTTTAAACTGGTTCCATAAGTCGGACATGACAATGGCGCCACGTTTCGGGATCTAACAAGAGTTCGGGATCTGTTCTACTTTACCCAAATTTATACCATCAACAAAACTAAGAGGATTACTCATTTTAACTGTTTGTTGTTTGACTTCACCAGATATTTTTTTTTTTGTTCTGATGCAGCTGGCAAACACTTAGACTGTTGTCTTTGATGCCTTAAGGCAAGCGCTGCACCGGCGTTGCTCACTAAGCACTACCCAGCAAGTGCGTGTAGCTTGAAGATAAACTAGGGACGAGGAGTGACAATACCTCCTGCACCACTCTACGATCCTGTTAAACAGGGACCTACGGCTTAAAGTGGATTCCGAGCCACTACCAACATACATGGCACCGCCGGGACTCGAACCCGAAACCTGTGATATCGAGCATCAGAGCACTAGCCACTCGGTCATTCAGGCCCCCGATTTCCCCAGATGTTTTAGGGGGACCGTCACGAACTTCGTCAAAGTATTTGAGCGAAAGGAAAATTTAAATTGCCACGGAAGCTTATAAAACCAGTTCCTCCTATATATGCACCACTCACACAAACATATACGTTTACAGATTCGCATCTTTGTTTGGAAGTATTTATTTAAATTTTCGTTCTGTAATCTTTGAGAAAATCGATAAAATATGCAAATTCTGGACACCAGCATATTTAAAAAGCTTTACTTAAAGGAAATATTTAGCAATGCTAATGGAAAGAACAAACAAAGCAAGAAGAGCAATTATTATTGTGTAAAATTCAGTTTCCCTTCGAACAGTGTTCCGTGAGCGTTGAAACGATTCTGCCGAAATCATAAATAATCTAAATATATTAAATCTATCTCAGATTTGGAAAAGACATTTTTTTTTTCCTTAAATGTAAAAATTTTCTCTTTTTTTTTTTTTTCCCCACTCTAATTGCAATAATTTACGATATTTGGAAATATTAGCTGAAAATAAACATTCACAAGCTTTATTTTTATCTTTAAAAAAATCTTAGTATTTATAGTCATACATAATTTAAATCTTTTCTAATCATCTAAAGCAGGGAAGGCCATCCCGCGGTCTGCCTTGAATATTTTCCCGGCCTTAAATATTTTATCACACTTTTACAAAATATATTTATCTAATAATGGCCAAAGTAGTGAAAACCAATGTGTTAAAAAAATACATTATGTGTGCGTCCATATATTCAAAAATTAACTATCGAAATTATGAGAAAAAAATTAACTTCGATTTCAAAATAATATTATTACGAATATATGACAGATGACCTCAGTGACCATCCCTAGATAACCACAGTTGATTGTTAATAGCAGAGCAAACCAGACTGTTAGTTCAAGTTGTTAGTGCTTTGGTTCAACTCATACCTGCGAATCGTTTTTTCGAAAATGAAATTGACCAAACACAAAACACGGTCAAACATAACGGACGCAACACCAATTACGATGTGCAAACACCCAAATTGAGATCGATTTGTGAAAGCTAAGTGAAAGAGTGGAGAAACAAATATTGCACTAGTAAAATAAATAAATTTAATAAATAAAATAAATAGTATTTCAATGTTTCATTTTTTTTTTATTTCTTTTATATTTATATATTTTTTATATTTCATTTTTAGTATTATATATTTCCTTACAATGAGCATTTAGTGTCATTATTATTATATTATCTATGCTTATATGTAAGAATAATAGTAAACACAAAAATAATAACTCATTTTGTTTTTTCAATTTTTCAAATATGTCTATAGTGGGCCTAAATCTAATATGGGGATACATAATTTTATACGCGGCCCGCGGAGTTATGATGCATTTCCAAAGTAGCCCGCAAGATCATTTGGATTAACCACCCCTGATCTAAAATTTAAGAAATTGAAAAAAAAAAAAGCACATCTTAAGCAATCTTTTCTGATTATGAATGAACTCAAAAAATCCAAAATAACAATTGAAATATTATAAAGCAATTCATGAAATAAAATTATCTTATCTATAATATTCAGTTACTAAACTGCAAACTACGTAAATCAGAACGTCAATTAACTGTATTTGTAATCACTAAAAAGTTCATTGCGGATTCGATGTGATTGCATTACGGAAACTTGCCGCGATAGATAACAATTGTTTTTTTAACAATTGTCTGATAAACGAAATACAAAGAGATGACTTCAGCGTTGACAACAATAGCAATATACAGAAAGTGCACCCATTTTTTTACACGAGAATGAGGCTGTGATTTATTAACTCATTGAAATTGTCATAATTGTTTTCGGGATTTAAAAAGTTATTATTTGTTAATATACATTATGTTTTTATGCTTAGAATTTGAAAAATATTTTCTACCAAGTATCATAAACACTAGAAGATATATATCAGCCCGACTCGTGGCTCAGTGGCAATGCGCGCCGTTGTTGAACATTAGGACTGAGGTTCAACCCGCTGGCGTCTTTGCTACAGACACTGTTTCAAAAAAAAAAAATGATCAGACTCTATGGCGTTTGTGATGTTCAGCATCTTGCTTCGTTAGTCTGACTACTTGGTGGGAATTTTCCAGGTTTCTCCCATACAATACGCAAATGCGGCTAGTTCCCCCTAAAAGTCCTCCCTCAAGGCACTGCCCTCCTTCTTCAGCGACACGTAGACTTCTCTGTCTTCTACCTACGGGTGCTCCATCACGACAGAAGCTGCCCCTTTTTCCAACCATCCATGAGTAGATTACTCATGGGTCGGACTACCTGGTAGGGGTTTTCCGAGTTTTCTCCCTTACGATATGCAAGATCTTGTTGTTGTGTCTAATTCTCTGTATCTTGCAGTGAAGGACGGACACCCCATGAGTAATCTACTCAGGGATGGAGGTTTGGCTTGGTTTGTCGCTCTTCGATCATCTTGTGCAATAAAGGGCTTAACAGACCGGGACCTACAGTTTAACGTGGATTTCGAATCACTCACAAAGATCCATGCCACTACCAGATTCGAACCTGAAGCTTGTTGTGGACAGAGAGCTAGCCAATTGGCTGTCAGGCCGCCATGGATGGAGGGAAAAGGACAGTTTTTGTTATGATGGAGCACCAATAGGTAGAAGTCTGACTTGGCTCAGTATCGCTGAAGAAGGAAGTCAGTGTCCTCCGAGAGGATTTTTTTAGGGGAAAAACCCCATAGTTGCATATCGTATGGGGAAAAAAACCAGGAAAACTCCCATGAGGTAGTCCAACTCATGAGACAAGATGCTGAACATCACAAACGCTATTGAGTCTCCTTTTTTTTTTTTTTTTTTTTTCGAAACAGTGTCTACAACAAAGACACTGGCGGATTGAACTTAAGCCCTGATGCTCACTAGCGGCGCACGTTACTACTGACGCACGAGTCGGGTTTCCTGCTCATCTTTTAAAAAATAAACTCGCTTTTATTATTTTACTTTTGACAAAGTTCAATATTATTTTTGAAATTCGAATGTGTCAAGAGTAAACTCGTTTTTATGATTTTACTTAGAATTAAATTCTCTTATGTTGCTTTCGAAATTCCAATGTGTCGATAATAAAGACGCATTTTAAATGTTTTCAAATTATTTTGTTATTATTAATTCTAATTTCTCAGGATTTTATTTTTATAGAAATACCGCCGGTACACTTACGAACAGCCTGCTAAAAGTTTAAAACCCTATTCCATAAACTGGGTAAACGAAGCCATTCCTGCTGGTACTGATACTCAGTGCTGCTCTCCTCCTCATAGGGTACACAGTATTATTCAAATACTCGCTAATTCATTTACTAACACAGTTTGGAATCAAAAATAATGTATACGTATATTTATTTATTTTATAGGAAGACGGTCAGTATTTATCTGATTCTCAAAAAATGATTGGAAGGCCTTGTCCAATCCGATGTATCCATGAAACTAATTGTAGAATAAAACACCCCTCTCATACTCACGAAGTTGGGGAGGTGAGTGTTCAGAAATTTATTATTGTTATAAATTCTTACTTTGTATAATTCTAGATTTTGCAATAATGTTGAAATTTTAGACCGTTAAAAAGGATTACTGTTAAAAAATATTCGATCAGTCATTAGTTTTTCTTTCTCCTCCCACGAGTAAATATTTGAATAGCATAAATATTTATCTCAAATACTATTTAAATATACATTAATTTAATCAATCTAAATTATTAATTATAAAAATATATTAAAATAGATTCATAGGCAAAAGACTTTCTTCATTGTAAATCATTTTAAATTTAGGAACTTTTAAAGAATAATAACAAAAGTTTACAAAATTTTTTTGAAAATGAAATTACTTTTATATCATACATCGATATTTTTTTCTAATGCAGCTGGCAAATACTTAGACCAAGATCTTTTATGCCATAAGGGGTGCACTGATGTTACTCACGTAGCACGACCCAGGGGGCACGTGTAAGCTTGAAGATAAGCCACGGACGTGGAGTAACAATGCCCCCGCAACGCTCTACGATCGTATTAGACCGAGAGCTACGGTTTAAAGTGGATTCAGAACCACTACAGACATCCATAGCACAGCCGGGATACGAACCCGAAACCTCCTGTAAGCACTGGCCATTCGGCCATCAGACCCCAATTCAAGAATTTTAAAGTATAACAATTAATGTTTTGAATATTTTTTTGAAAATTAAATTACTTTTCTATCATACACATATCTTAAAATATCAATTAATATAAAGTCAGATTAAATATCAGATCAATCACTAACTCCCTGGCACTACGGTCCATGTTGGACTATTGCCGTCAATCTATTGGCAGATTCTGAAATAAACGATGTTTTTTTATGGGTTAAGGTTGTCGTTCTACGCTCATAATAGACGCTCATAATAGACACTCATAATAGACCTGGACCTACGACTTAAAATGGATTTCGAAGCACTGCAAACTGCCGGGACTCGAGTCCAAAACCTGTGGTACCGAGCGCCAGAGCGGTAGTCACTCGACCATTAAACCCTGATTGGTTTGTTTTTGTCCCTCTGCGGTCATCTTGCGCACACTTTAAGCAAAATAGACCGGGACCTACAGTTTAAAGTGGATTTCGAATCACTAACAAGCATCTTTCCGCCGCCAGGATACATTAAGCCCTGAAAAGTTGCACTAAATATGTATATATATATATATATAATATATATAAATTTTATATATACATATGTCTAATAAAAAATCAAAGGCAGAGTATCTCAAAAACCCAAATCAAAATTGTTCAAGTCGTACGCTCAAATCCACACCATAAAAAAACAATTTAAAGATTTTTGAAATAATCATTTTCTCACGGGTTTCCGTTTTTGGTTAAAAAAGATGACGAGCGAGATAGCGTCGGTTGATATGAGCGTGATTGTGTCAATTTGTAACGAAATACCCCAAAAACAGACAGATAAAAAAAAGGTAAAATCAAACGTCACGCGAAAATTCTATCAAAACGGCGGAAAATGGAGCCCGTGGGTTGTGTATCACTTTTCGGGCCGTGAAATGGTAGGGGTAAGGATACGGTCGTTATTGGGTGTCGAAATGCTTTCTCGGGTTCTCTCCACAGTCACGAGTCCAGCCGAGCGTCGGATTCGAGCACGCGAGACAGCTGTCTTACAAATATTTATAGCAGTGTCCCAAGTTGGTATTCACTTTACTGAAGAAAATGTAAGTAAATAATGATATTCATAAAAAACCACGACACTATTAATTTGCTAAATCTCAGTGTTAATGGAACTACGGGCTCATGGTCACTAAGAACATACATGTTAACGCCGGAACTTGAACCCGATACCTGTGGCACCCAGCACCAGAGAACTAGTCGCTCGGCCATCAGGCACCTGAAAAACCAAAGAAGGATGAAAATTTGGAAAAAAAAGAATTTGGAAATACTAAAATATTTGGCTGTAGGGCTTAATGGTCAAGTGTCTAGTGCTCTGGCGCTTGGTCTCACAGGGTTCGGGTTCGAGTACTGCGTTGCTATGGATATTTGTTGTGGTTCGGAATCCATTTAAGCCGTTGGTTCCGGTCTATTATGACTCTTGGGTGTAGGGATGACAGTGTAAAAAGAAAACATCTCATTTTCGGAATCTACCAGTGCACAGACGGCCTTGGCCCACTATGGGACTGTTACGCCATCGAAGAAGAATAATATTAATTTCTTATACAATTCTAATATATGAAGGTCCCGGTCTAATATGTTTGTAAGGCTGGGCTGAAACCCCTACCCTGTAAAAAGAAACCATCTCCTGTCTCGAAATCTGCCAATAGGCAGACGACCTTGGGCCACCATGGGCTGTTGCACCAATGAAGAAGAAAAAAATTAGGCTGTATATTCAGCGATACTGGAAAGCAGAAAACTAATGACTTAGCTATAGCATTTGGCATTAAGGTTTTGTGTGTCATTTATTTCAATCAATCATTTCCTTAAAAAAATTTTTTTAAATACTATGTATTTGAAAATTATAAATTCAAGAATTGATGATCAACGATATTCTTTTCAGTTTTGTCATAATCATCAAGGATGTGATCATTGCGAATGTCCAGAGAAAACGTGTGGGCATGGGCCCTATGTTCCAGAATCTCGCCACTTCCGGTAAGATTCATTCAACGTTTTTAATATTAAGTTGCGTCTAATCTTCAGTGTACTGCAGTGCGGGACAGACATCCCATGAGTAATCTACTCATGGATGGAGGGAAAGGGGCAACCTCTGTTGTGATAGAGCACCCGTAGGTAGAAGTCTGGTTTAGCTCCGTATAGCTGAAGAAGGAGGTCAGTGGCTTCTGGGAAGATCTGTAGGGGAACTACCCTATATTTGTGTATCGTATGGGAGAAAACCCGGAAAACTCCCCCAAGTAGTCCGACTAAGACCAAAGAGGCAGGATGCTGAGCATCACAAACGCTATCGAGCTTCCTCGTTTTTACTAGCGTCGCACGTTGCCACTGAGCCACGAGTAAGGCTTTTTAATATTAGGTTGGATAATTAAATAATAATTATAGATTGATTGATTGTAATAATTAAAGGTTAAATGAATATAAATTTAATTGTTTGGTTGGACAAGAAAATATTATTTTGTACATTAAAAGAAAAAAAAATCGTTTTTCAAAAAATACTCTTTCATTTAGCACATTTTTAACTTAATGCTTTTTTCAAGTAAAATTTTGTAACGTGAAAACATCGTGAACTATTTGTTTGAATTTCTATCTAATACTACTTTTATTTGTGTTTATATCTTGTCTGAAGTCGGATAAGGAGAAATTTTGTAATTACATTAACCAAAGTTTAATCAAAAACCTAAGAACTATTTTTAACATACTCTATAAATAGTAAAGATGCATAATAAGCAAAAGCTTATCTTTATCGTATTCTGAGAATCTTTATCGTATATTTAATTTAATAGAAGATAGTGACTCATTCATTGCTTGTTTGGCTAAATTTTTGATCATTTTTTTGGATTGAATTATATTTAGATATTGATTTACATTTAATTTGGTAGTAGTATTAAATGGTAACGGAAATTATAAATAAAATTTAATGAAATCTTCCAATTTATTTTATATAACATTACATTTACAATAGTTAATTTGAATCATTAAGATTAATCATCGCAAATAATTAAAACTATTAATTTTTTTTACTAAAACGATTTTAATGTGCAAAGGAAATTCGTGTTTTTTTCCTTCTGACTGTTATAGGAATATTAGGAGTGAGTTTGATTTGTAATTGTTATTCAATAAACTCACATGAAACATTACATTTAAAAATAGTAAAGGTAGTGACTTTATCGTTCAAATGCATATTTAATACCTAATTAGAACCATTATCCACACACACACATATATATATATATACATGTGTGTGTGTGTGTATAAAAAATTAACATTAGATAGAATATAACGTGGACCTAGAATTCCTAGCAATAGCTATTTTTTTTTTAGTTAAATCGTTAGTATTTATAATTATCATGCAGTAAACATTATCAGTTTATTTCCTAATCTAATTAGTAAATAGATCTAACTTTATCTCTTTTGGGCTTATGCTTATTTGCTGAAGTTTATCTTATTTGGACTATTTTATTTTTGTACAGAGACCAATTTGTCATCCTGATCGACCTGACATCATCGGAGTGTCATGTAGTAATAATCTCAAACCAGACTCCGAAGAGTGTGGTCCAGGCGGAAAAGGAATGTTTGAAATGCTCACAGATATTTTCCGTAAGCATCTGTTTCAATGAGTAATGGATATACATTTTGTTTTAACACATGCTTCTAATAAATTGTTGACTTTAATTATAAGATTAATACAAGTAATCAATCAGAAAAAGAGGATTTGTAATCAAACATTTTTTAAACATAGAATACGTTTTATTGATGAGTCAGCAGGTTTATAGTGTTGCACCAAAAGCAAGATTATGTTGATAAGCGAAAGCTTTAATTTGCTATGCCATTCAAAATCCTTAAGGCTTGATTTGGTTTGTCTCTCTACGGTCACTTTTTGAACACTTTGGGCTAATTAAACCAGGACGTACAATTTAACGTGGATTATGAACCATCAATAAACATCCATGCCACTACCAGGATTCGAACCTGAAAGGCAGAGATAACAAAAGGTATCAAAGGTCAGAGCACTAGCAAATTGGCCATCAGGCTGCAAAAATCGTTAAGGATTTCCTTGAAATTTACCTGCCATCAATCTTGTATGTTCTGAATTAGAATTATATGCAAAATAAAATAAATAAAAATAATAATGTAACTTTTTCAGTTTAAAAACAGAAAAAGTTTTTAAGATTGACAATTTGTGTTTTCTATATCTCTGTTTTTCTGGAAATTCATTTAAATTACATCGTGATGATGATAAGGATGTAAATATTACCCTCATCTCAATTATTAATATCAATAAATTATGTTTAATAACTAACTAATTACATAGCCTTACAGCTCATGTTGGGCCAAGACCGTCTGCCTACTGGCGCATTTCGAGAGAGAAATATGGTTTCTTTTTACAGCGTAGGATTGTCAGCCTTCGACCTACTGTTATATTAGACCGGGACCAACGGTTTAAAATGAATTCGAACCACTACAAACATCCATGGCACCGCCGGGACTCAAGTACGAAAACTGTCGTAACGAGCACCAGAGTGCTAGTCACTCGGACATGAGGCCACAAATTGTGTTTAATAGAACACATTAATTATAATAATAATTTGATATTGTCTCTCCATCATTTTAGTTATAAAATACAAAACATGTTTTAGCCTTGTATTGTTTTATGTACCATAAGCATACACTGAAGTGACAAAAGTCATGGGATAGCAATATGCAAATTTTCAGATGGCAGTAGCATCGCGTAGAACAGGTATAAATGAGCAGTGCTTTCGCAGAGCTTTCATTTCTGTTCAAGTTATTCATGTGAAAGAGGTTTTGACGTGATGATGACCGCACGACGGGAATTAACAGACTTTGAACGCGGAATGTTAGTTGGAGCTAGACGCATGGGTCATGACATTTCGGAAATCGTTAGGGAATTCAACATTCCCAGATCCACTGTGTCAAGAGTATACCGAGAGTATGACATTTCAGGCATAACATCCCACCATGGACAGCGCAGTGGTCGACCTTAACGCCTGCACTTAACGACCGAGACCGGCGAAGTCTGCAAAGAGTCGTAAATTCTAACAGACAAGCAACACTGCGTCAAAAAACCGCAGAAATGAATGTGGGACGTACAAGGGACTTGTCTGTTAGAACTGTGCGGAGAAATTTGGCTTTCTTGGGCTATTCCAGCAGAAGACCGACTCGAGGGCCTTTACTGACAGAACGACATCGCTTGCAGCGACTCTCGTGGGCACGTGAGCATATCGGTTGGTCCCTAGATGAATGGAAAACCGTGGCCTGGTCCGATGAGTCACGATTTCAGTTGGTAAGAGCTGATGGTAGGGTTCGAGTGTGGCGCAGACCCCACGAAGCCATGGACCCAAACTGTCAGCAAGGCACTGTTCAAGCTGGTGGTGGCTCCGTAATGGTGTGGGCTGTTTTTCATGGCATGGACTAGGTCCTCTGGTGCGACTGGACCGAACATTGACTGGAAATGCTTATGTTCAGCTACTTGGAGATCACTTGCAGCCATTCATGGACTTCATGTACCCAAACAACGATGGGATTTTTATGGATGACAATGCGCCATGTCACCGGGCCACAACTGTTCGCGATTGGTTTGAAGAACATTCTGGACAATTCCAACGAATGATCTGGCCACCTAGATCGCCCGACATGAATCCCATCGAGCATTTATGGGACATCATCGAGAGGTCTGTTCGTGCCCAAAATCCTGCACCATCAACGCTTTCACAATTATGGACGTCTATCGAGACAGCATGGCTCAATATTCCTGCAGAAGACTTCCAACGATTTGTTGAGTTCATGCCACGTCGAGTTGCTGCACTTCGCCGGGCGAAAGGAGGGCCGACACGATATTAAGAGGTATCCCATGACTTTTGTTACTTCAGTGTAATAGCTATTATATAAGAGCCATTGTAACAAATCAAATAATTGGTCTTTCATTGCGTATATTCTTAGGGCATAAAGTTCGTTTTCGAAATTGTTCCTCCACCTAAACAACAAGACGAAATTTTGGAAGACTGTCATCCCCTGTGCGCTCAAAACAACTGTGAGCACGTTACGGAACTTGACGGGTTCTGCTGCAGGTGTTGCACGTGCAGAGGTTGTCCCTACATGTACTACTAAGAATTGTCATCCTTGCACCTTCCGTACGGAAGAGAATCGCCCGCCACTGAATGCCGAGCCACTAACAAACCATGTTTCAGCGGCAGCGAAGAGTCACAACCTTGCAAGAATCATCCAAGTGGATGCTATTTCATACCAAAATAAAAATTTAATTACTCTTTTGACAAGGCATTTTCTTTTTCTTTTTTTGGGAGGAGCGGTTAATCAAACATGAAATGGTAATGGCTTTTTTTTTAATTATCCATTGCAATTTCAAAGTATTACAGGTTAAGACAAGAATACATTTCAAATATTATTTTGATATCCGCTTTTATGAAAACGAAAAGTGAAAATAACCGAAATAAAAAAAATGCATTTCTTCTCAATACTTACAGTGTCAAAAAGTCTTAGGGATCACATTTGATATTAGCTGCCACTATAAGTTTAAACCTTTTTACTTTTAAGTAGCACATTGTTGTATAGTCTAACATATTGACAATTGTTTTTGTGACTTTCCTTTTAATGAAAAGTCATGCTTTTAAAGAAGTTTAATTTTGAGTACCCATCATAATAGTATATTTTTCAGTGGGTTCTGTCACGTGTGTGTGTTTACGGCAACGAGATTGCAGATGAGCTGCCCAAGGAGGACAGCCTTAAGAGTTCTACTGATGGTGACTGCTGTCTCTCTCGGAGCTTGCCTCTAGGGTCAAATTAGTTGTCAAGTCCTCTTAGAGAAAGGTCACCGTACACGAGTGGTATGATTGTAACAGGCCTGGTGTTGATTTAATTGGGCTGGTAGTAGATCCAAATAGACGGCTCTTGCTGGTCTCCGCAGTAGTCATCTTCGTGCTTAACGTCATGTGCCAGGCCTTAAGTTTTATTTCCTTTGTCCGAAATGTATCTTGACTCAAGCAAGTCCTGCCGATATCTTGACTTGCATTGGTTGCCAGAAGAGCCAAACGTGCTCAAGTCATGGAGCGGTTTTTCATTGTTTTAGGACAAACGAGTTCATGGTTTTGGTCTAGATGTTGCTGTCTTAGTGGGATAAAAAATGGGTTAAAAAAAAAACTGCCAAGTGGGATGAAAAAAAATTTAATAAAAAATCTCCGTTAATTGATCACGTTTAAGGTTGGGTTTTTTAAAAACTTCAGTGGAGCCGCATAGTGATTCAAAGTCACTTTATTAATTGGAATATTGATATCTTTGAGTAAAATCAGTAAGAACTCAAAACTTAATTGAACAAAAAAGATGTAAAGTTGGAATTAAATAGTTGGAGAAGCAAACTTACAAAAGCCATGGCAAAGTACTCGAATAGGATGGCCTCTAAAGTTGACCCTCCATCACAGAGGAGTATGTCTAAGTCTCCGAACATAAGTCAACAAGTCATAAGCTGTCAAATAAAGCACACCTCAAAGAAAAATTCACGGAAAAATGCAAATGTCATCATAAGTGATAAACCTATAGAAGATTGCAGGCGTCGTCCCTTTACAAGCTTCTTTGAAGGGGCAAATGGCGATAAGTAGGGACAAATGAGGAGGCCTGAATCTTTCTCTCAGATAAAAGCCAAAAATCTAAAGTACAATAGTTAAGGAGATCAAAACATGCGTCTTAATTCCTTCTAAAGGACGTCATGGGCTATATGAGTTTTTTTTGCAAATAGAAACACTTATTCTTGCGCAACAACCCCATGGTAAGCAAAAGCCGTCTGCTTACAGGCAGATTTCGAGACAGGGGATGTTTTCTTTTTTACTGGATTGGGTTGTCAACCCAACGCTCTACAGTAATATTAGACCGAGACTTACGGCTTCAAGTGGAAGCTGAAGCACTACAAGCATCCCTGACACCGCCGGGACTCGAACCTGAAACCTCTGTCACCGAGTTCTAGTCAATCAACCATCAGACCAAAAATGGAAACATTAAACTTCGTTTTTGTGAAATAAGAGCTAAAATGAATACAAATTATTGCATTGAAGAAATTTTAGAATCTTCTTTAAAATATAATAAAGTTTGTTCATCAATGTTATCAATGTGTATCAAACACTGATGGAGTTTAACATTAAGACTCAATACCTTCACATACCGAGCTAAAAAGGCGTTGAAATTCTTCACAGAGGAGAAAATGCAATTCATAAAGCTTTATCGCGGATACCAAACAGTTCTAATGTTGCACGTATTTTTGCCGACGTAAGACATGGAATTTTATTTTTATTTTTTTTCTACGCGTTTTTGGATAGCGTCACAGTTTATTATCTCAGTCTATTATCTAATCAGTTTATTATCATTTTGATAACGTCACGAATCTACACATGATAATAATATTTTGACGTATTTCTGTAATTACACGAATTTAATTATCTATGCTATTTATTTTAGGTTATAAATAATAATTCGCTATGGTTTCAGCAATTCGACTGAGCTTTTATCAAAAAATTGTAGTGTTTTTATATTCAAGTTACAAGATGTTCGTTAATTTAAAAACAAAAAGCATTTATTTCAATTTTTAATAATGTGTAAAAAATGCTATTTTTAGCTAGTATTAACATTTAATTTTAGCATAATTAAAAGATTTCTAAAGGTCTTTAAAACAGTGTATAAATTAGTTTATTAAGGGAAAAAAAACTGATTTTTAAATTTAATATTATTTAATGGATATTTTTATATATAACACAAATTTAAATCTGTTATCTTTCCAAAAACATAAAAGAAAAAAATTTATCTGCTTTATTTATTTATTTATTTTTATTAATAATATTAATATTATTTGAAGCCCAGTAAAAAAATTGTTTTACAATAATTTTCAAACACACACAATTAAAGACGCACCATTGAAAAGCATTTTTTTTTTTTTTATCTAACTCGTACTGCCATCTATATGAAAAATTTGCAACTAATTGTTTGGAGATCAATTTACATAATCCTGAATTTCTTAGAAATGCATGGAATCAGTAATAAACGATTTACTATATTCAAATAGCTGGCAATCAAAAATAAATTTAAAATTTAAATATTTCATTCCTTTATTTTCAAATCATTTTCTCATTCCTAATAAATGATTTTATAGTTCGTAATAAAAAAAACTAATTGACACCAAAAAACTTTACTCATGCATCTATATCATAGCAAATAGATATATAGATGGATCTATAGTATGCATCTGTATTATTGTATATTATATAACAAAAAAGGCTTCCATCTCTTCTCTCATTAAATGTTGAAAGACGCTTTTTTTTTTTTTTTAAATTATCAATAAAATCTATTTATAATTACAAAAAACACTTGTAATGAATATATCTTATCTTACACACAATAATATATAACCAAAAAATAAATTTTTTAAAACTTTTTTTAATGTTTAGTTTGGAATGCAAAGATGTTATGTTTATAATGTTAATTTAACTAACTTTTCTCACTTAAATTAACATTATAAACATAATTCAGAATTTATACTAAAATTATTTATCCCGATAACTACTCTCTGAATATGATATAACAGTTTTTAAATAAATAAATGGCATTTAAATGGCAAGCAGTTTTTGAATAAATAAATAAATTAATAATATGTAAATTATCAACAGATTTTTTTTTTATAATGCTATCACGCCTATAATACAATTAACATAATAAAATCGAATTATTGACAATATGGGAGTTTTTAAATAATAATAATTAGCAATGTTTAATAATTTAACAAATAACTTAATTATTATTTGAAACTAATTTATAAATCTATTTTCTGCGTGTGCTATTATATCCATTTTCACTTTTTATGCTTACAGCTTGTAAAATTTCTTATTACAATATAAAATCATAATTGCATTTTAAACAATTAAAAATTGCCCTGAAATGGTAGGATTCTACAAATGTCAAATGAAAGAGCAATCAGAGGTAGTTTAAATAGAATTTTAAGAGGAATGAGAAACAATAATTTAAAAATGGAAGAAGAAATAAACAGCTATTGAATTAAAAAAAAAGAACATTTAAATTTAAAATTTAAAAAAAATTATCATAAGTATTGATTTTAAATATAAAAAATTAAAATTAAATTTTTTTTTATTATATTAAAAATAATCTTCCTATAAGTAATTTTTACAGATGGAATAATTCTTTTTTACCTATCCATTTTAAATATTTTGTGTTAAATATTTTCAAATTCCTAAATTTTGTTGCATTTTTTTTTCTTTTCATGCTTAGATAAAAATTAATCGAACATAAAAAAGCAAACATTTATAATTTTAAAATACGTGGAGTTTTTTTTTTTCTGTTTCCATTTTAACCTTGGCCATTAATTATTTTTAATAAAATTTTCCCAAGTGATGAATATACAGGAAAAAAAATATTGAATAATTGATCATGTTACATATTCTATCTGGATAAAATTTTAAGAAATGATGCTCTCAAAAAAATTTGATAAGCTACATATATGAAATTGATAATTGAATTAGCTCTAATGCTGAAAGTTTATAACTAATTTTTCAGTAGTGTTTTATGAGTAAGTTATTGTATTGTATGAGTAAGTTATTGTATTGTATGCGAGTAAGTTATTGTATTGTATTCAATTTAAGTATTGGTACTTTGTATC
This sequence comes from Caerostris extrusa, assembly GCA_021605095.1. Taxonomy (NCBI): domain Eukaryota; kingdom Metazoa; phylum Arthropoda; class Arachnida; order Araneae; family Araneidae; genus Caerostris; species Caerostris extrusa. Next base: position 95,822 of record BPLR01018225.1, on the reverse strand, counting down.
AAATTTAAATATAAGTTAATTGGTAAAAAATATGTCCATACATTATAAGATGAATTTTATATGTGCATGTCATTTTTTTTTTGTTCGTATGGACTTTTCATTTTTATGCTCAATACGAGTATTATTTTAATTAAATTTCATTTATTCATTTAATTAATACAATTTTGTCAAATTAATTTATTTTTGTATTTATTAATATGATAGATATTGCAACCCGTTGAATAATAAATTTAATTAATTAATTTTTAAAGTAAAAAATGTAAAAAAATTTTATGATGTTCTATCTTTCAATCGTCCTTTTTTTTTTTTTAAGTTCATAAAAAAAATTATTGTAGATGGCAGCACGAATGTGTTGTTTTTGTATAAAAATTCTCTTTTAACATTTTCTCTTGATCATTTTACTTATTATTACAAAGGAAACATTTTAAGATGATTTGTGAGCTTCTATTTTGAAATTCAAGTTACTTAATTATGTATTAAAATGTATTTCTTAAAACAAGTTTTATTAATGTTTAGCTCAAAAATATGCGTTTTGTGATTGGAAATATTAAATTAAATTCATGAAACTTAATCTAATTGAAATGAATTCGATGATAAAATGAAAAATATTAAGAATATTCTTCTTTTTTAATATTTTTCTTATTTAAAATTTTTCATATAAATATTTTTTGCTGAATCATACAAATTTCAAATTTTAAAAACTTTAAAAATATTATAATTTCCAATATTGATTTTTAAGAAATGTTATTACTTTTTATAACTATGCTTAATAAAAAATTCTGAATTTAATTCTGTTTATATTGCTAATAAATTTTTTTTTTTTTTAAATTGTTAAAATTTATTATATAAATATTTTTGAGTATTTTAATTCGTTATAGACCCATCTGAACAGTTTAGCTGTATTATATTATATAACTTGTTTTTATTATATTACTAGCTACACAAATGGAATGGACTTAAATAGTTTTTGTGGTAATATATGTTTGAGTGGACATTTCAAAAATTATTATTTCATGACAAGATCTTGTTTTCAAAAAAAAAAAAAAAAATGTAAATTTTTTTTTTTTTTTAAAAGGCCCTTAATTTATTATTATTATTTTTTTAAATTCCAACTACTACAATAAAATGATATGGATCACACACGTTTAATTAATCCCTTAATATTATACAAAACATAAACACACCCTACAAGTAAATCGTTAAAAAATATCTGTGTTTTTGTAAATATCTGTATCTGTGCATTACAACTTTCAATGTACGGAAAATTAAATATAAATAAATATTTAGGAAGATTTTATTATTATCATATGGTTTCTCCGTATCATAATATGGAGAATTTAAATATCTACAGTAACAAAAAATGCATAGTTCCTAAAGTCTAATTGTTAAATAAGCATAAGATATAGAATCTCTTAACAATTAATTTTTTTTTTTTTTTCTTTAATTATTTTGAGGACTGGGTCGTATTGGTCATTTCAATGTGAGCAGCACAAGTGGGCTGCACCGTCGAACACAGTTACTCATTTAGCACTACCCAATATAGCTTGAAGATATACTACGACGCGAGTGACACTATCCCCACAACGCTCTACGATCCCATTAGACCGGGACCTACGGTTTAAAATGGATTCCGAACCACTGCAAACATCCATGGTACCAAACGACTGTGATAAAAACTGTGGTACTGTGGTGGCAAAACCTGTGGTAAAAACTGTGGTAACAAACCAGTGGTACCGAGCACCAGAGAGCTTGTCCCTCGGCTATCTAGTTTGTAAGATATTTTTTTTGTATATTTTACTAAGCCGTTATACTCCGAAATAAAGCAACCAATAGAAGATCTCAGTCAACTCATTGTAATTTAAATTAAATGCAAGTCACAATTGGCTGGTTAATTCTTCAACTCTGCTTATTAATTATTTTTATTTGTTTTTATATGTTTATATATTAAATATAAATGAAAGAATAATAAATATAAAAAAATGAATAAATAAAAACCTTCCTCGATTTGTTTAGATTACTTCAAAACTTTATATGTTTCTTTCTTTTAATTTTTTATATATATGTATATATATATATATCTGGGCAAGTCACCTATTAGTCTTTTTACATGCTTTGTTTTTCAATGTATTATCTCATAACTTCAAAGGACTCCAACTCAAGATAGAAGCTAGCGGCTGCTTCGCACCAACACAAATCGTATTGGCTGGTTAAGATGTGTTTGTCTGACGATTTTTCTCAACAGCAAGAAGATAAATTGGAAAATAAAAAAGACTGATAAACTTTTAAATTATTCGGTATGAAAAAAGGGGAAATAAATAAGATTAAAAAGAGCTTAATCTTCAAAGATCTATTTATAGATCTATACAATGTAATAAATTATTTTAGTGGCGAATTTTTTCCTTTAAATGCTCCAAGTTTCCAGTCTATCAACTTGTGGATTCGTTGACTGACGAAATGCTATTTGGCATCATTTGCAGAAGATTTTATCTTTTCTTTTAAGAGTCTTTTTTTCTCTAAAAGTCTTCTTTCATCCTTCTTGGAATTCAGTTCAAGTTCTTGATGGAAGATTTTTATAAGTAAGCACCTCACCTTCTTCGACTCTTCCAAGTGATTAGAATGGTAGTTCGGCATCATTAGGCAAAAGGAATCGTTTTGTTTCACCAAAACCAGTGAACTCTACCGTTCCTTGCTGCCAAACACGGCTTATCAAATCTCGAAAAGGCTTAGCGAGTAGTGGCTCCGGGCGCCAATAGATCATTTGGTGGAGAGTTTAGAAGGGATGCCCTCGACTTCTGCAGGATCTTGGCTTTGGGAATAAACTCTGGATAACAAGAGAGAAAAACGCGTTATCGGCAAACATTCACAGACAAATGACGCAAAGCGTTAAGCGGTCACATGTATTCATCCCACAAGAAAACATAACAACAATAATAAGATGCGAATCAGTTCCTTGCGACTCTTTACATTGTTTGTTGGAATTTAGGATTAATCCATAATTTGTAACGCTCGGCTACAAGTGTAATGGTCAAAAAGTATAATAATCATCCACTTCCTACAACAGTCGAAGGCAAATGTGGTTAAATAGATGACCTTGATCAGCTTAATTTTATTCTTTTTGGCTGAACGGTACGCATTGGTAGGAAAAAAAGGTAATTTGCGGAAGGAGGGAGGGTGGAGGATAAGAAAAAGAATACGATCACGTCTCTAAACTTTATATTCATCGTTTGTAAAATTAGACAGCCCCTTCTCAATGGATGAAGGAATATCAACTGCTTTTTTAAACTGTTTTTAGTCATCTTTATACTACTATAATATTTATACTTTGGATAGAATACTAACAAAATGGTATAATATACAGTAATTGTAATAACAAAATAAATAATAGAATATAGGATAATAATATAATTAATTAATTAATCTTCTTTTCTTTGGCTCAACAACTTCATAGTGGGCAAGACCATCTGCCTACTGGCAAATTTCAAGACAGGAGACGCTTTCTTTTTACGGGGTAGTGCTGTCAGTCTTACGCCCAACGCTGTACAGTCATATTAGACCGGGAGCTACGTAGTCTTATACCCATGTAGTCACACGAAAGGAAGGAAAGGGGTGCAGCTTCTGTTGTGATGGTGCACCCGTAGGGAGAAATCCGACTTGGGCTCAGTGACGCTGACTTGTTACGAGGTAGGGTTGTCGGACCTACGACCAAAGTTCTAAAGTCCTATTAGACCAGGAACTACTGTTTAAAGTGGATTCTGAACAACTACAAACATCGAACTCTTACCAGGATTCGAACACAAAACGTCTACACAGAGATCACATCTCTAACATTTGTATTCATAATTTGTAAAATTAGACAGTCCCTTCTGAATAGATGAAGGAATATCATTACAATTTTAAACTGTCTTTAGTCCTTTTTATACCATTAGAATATTTATACTTTGGATAGAATAATAACAAAATGGGACAATATATAATAATTGTAATAATAAAGTAAATGATAAAATATTGAATAATGATATAATAGGATAATAATATAATTAATCAATTCTTTTTCTTTTCATTGGTACAACAGTCCATTGGTGGGCCAAAGCCGTCTGCCTACTGACAGATTTTAGACAGGAGATGTTTTCTGTTTACGAATTATAGTTGTCAGCCCTACGCCCAATTCTCTACAGTCATATTAGACCGGGACCTACGGTTTAAAGGGGATTCCGAACAACTTCAAATAAATGATAGAATATTGGATAACGATATAATAGGATAATATTATAATTAATTAGTTATTCTTCTACCGGTATAATTAGCCCAAAAGGTCCACAAAATGACCATAGAGCAGCAAACAAAACAAAACTTTCTTCAGTGGCGCTACAGTCCCATGGTCGGACATGGCCATCTGTCTATTGGCAGATTTCGAGACAGGAGGTGTTTTTTTTACGGGATTTCAGGGGTTTTTGTAGGGATTTCAGTCCTACGCTCAACGCTGTGCAGCCATATTAGACCGGGAGATATGGTTTAAAATGGATTCCGAACCACTATAAACATCCATGGCACTGCCAGGACTCGAACCCGAAGCCTCTGGCACCGAGCGCCAGAGAGCTAGGCCATCAGGCCCCATAAAGGTCTTTAAATAAAAAATACAACAATATTACTACAGTCATATTAAACCAGAAGCTACGGTGTAAAGTAGATTCCGAACCCCTAACAAACATCCATGTCCCAGCCGGGACTCGAATCCGAAGCCTCTGGCAAAGAGCGACAGAGTGATAGGCCATCAGGCCCCAAAAAGTCTTTAAATAAAGAAAAAAAATTACAATAAGTCATATTATGTTTAATAAAATTAATATTTATTATATCTAATTAATTAATAATTATTATATCAAATTAAAATGACTGAACAAATTAAATGACTTAAATCTAAACAGTTTTTTTTTTTTTTTCTTTCTATTGCAGCTGGCAAACACTTAGACAGCTTGGTCTTGGATGCCTTAAGGCAAGCGCTGCACAGACGTTACTCACTTTGCATTACCCAGGGGGCGTGTGTAACTTGAAGATAAGCCACGGACGCGGAGTAACAATGCCCCCGAAACGCTCTACGATCCTATTAGGACCGAGACCTACGGTTTAAAGTGGATTCCGAACCACTACAAACATCCATGGCACCGCCGGGATTCGAACCCGATATCTGTGGTACTGAGTGCCAGAGCTCTAGCCACTCGGCCATCAAGCCCCCAAAAGCATCTTCCCGGCAGGGAATCGAACCTCGGTCTCCCACATGACAGGCGGGGATACTTACCACTATACTACCGAAGAAAATCTAAACAGTTAACAGACTAATTTTTTTAATCTTAATGAAATCTTAAGATCTTCAAATTAAAGTGAAATGTGATTATGGCTCAAGATTCGGTGGGATTGCTAACTTGTTGCTCGAAATTGAAATTCTTAAAACTGAAAAGTATCCAATTACCGACAGTTAAAATTAAAGTAAAAAAGGATTGATAAATCTTAAAACCATATTGAAATCACTGGCTGAAGTAACTGGGAAACTCTATGACGATTGTGGCTGCATGTGGAAAGAGTCTCGAATCAAAAATCAAACTACAACTACTATAGCACACCACGTGCCTAGATGTAAGGTCCCTTTGTTTTAGAAATGATCTGAGTAAAATTGTGCTACAACTTTGAATGAACGGCCTGAATGGCGGAGTGGCTAGCACTCTGGCGCTCGGAACCACAGGTTTCGGGTTCGAGTCCCGGTGGTGCCATGGATGTTTGCAGTGGTTCGGAATCCACTTTAAACCGTAGGTCCCGGTCTAATACGATTGTAGAGCATTGCAGGGGCATTGTTACTAAGCGTCCGTGGCTTATCTTGAAGTTACACTCACCTCCTGGGTAATACAAAGGGAGTAACATCTGTGCAGCGCTTGCCTTAAGGCATCCAAGACAAGCTGTCTAAGTGCAGCTGCATTAGAAGAAAAAAACTTTGAATGAACGCCTTTCCTCCTCTCAAGGGTGGCATCTGGGGAAGGTTGGAATTCTCCGGGTTTTCTTCTGTACGATATCCAATTGCTCGACACCTACTTTTGAAATTCCACACGAAAAGCAATGCTCTTTTCATCAACGTTAGTCGAGGACTATTCATGGCTTACGTATGCGGAACACGTGAGGTCCACTGATATACAAAATAAAAAAATAAGAAGAAAAGCCCTTTAAAGACAAATATGATAGAAATGTAAAAAATTGATAAATTCATTAAAATTTTTTTCTATTTATCTATTGTTATTACAAAACTATTTTTCGTGTTATTGTAATCTGAGTAATAAATAATTATATAGAAAAGAAATTTAAAAAATTGTGATTGCGAAATTTTTGTTTATTGGAAATTATTGTAATTTGACAAAAACATAAAACAATACTTCACAAATTAAGCACAAAAAAAAAAAAAAAAAAGCATTTATTTTATTTATTTATTTTTGTGTGTGTGTGTGTTTTGAAAATAATAGACAAAATTGGAAACACGCCGAAAAACACAACATCTGAGTTCAATAAGTGGTTATCTTTAATGTGGAATATTATCCAATTCTGACGGCTATATAGGCATGGCAATGATGTTCCATTCTCAAAATGTTGGATTCTTTATTAACTCAGTTGGTAGTAAATTCCATTGCTATGCCAAGGTAATTCAAAAACTTTGAAGGGCAACCTAGGGTGGTTTAAGTGCAGCAATATGTATTGTTAAAGCATCAAGTTCGAATGAATCTGAAGAACTTGATGGCCAACCCATAGGCATAATAATCTCTTTATGAAAGAAATTATTCCTCATTCGAGCTCTGTCCAGTTTAAAATTATCGTTTTATAGGATGATGTAGTAACTAAATGCACCCGCTTAAGGACAAATAATTGGATCAAAAATGTTGTCTCTATTTAACAGAGCTATGATGGTACCTCTTGGGGCTATATACAAATGAGGGCGGCCATCCAAAACGATAACTGGACTCACCAAATCTGTCTTTTTCATGGATATGCTTAGTATAATATCGACTTTCTGATTTTAGCCAGTCACTTGAGTCACTTTGCAAACAAAATTTTGTCTCATCAATAAGAACTTACATGCATGAAAAGAATTGCACTTCACCTGCCACGTGTGAATATCCAATTAAGCCTTTTATGTTGGTGGTGGGGTGTGGGGTACACAACCAATGCTGGGTGTCGAAAATGTTACATTTATATGTAGGCCGCTTAGAAGGAATAATAAACACAGTAATAAACACATGTACAGAGGAATCCGATTGCAACGGCACCTACCGGGTCCAATTGTGAATCCAAACCATCCATGGACCCACTCAAATACACACAAAAAATTTCATGAAAATCGGTAAAACCACTTAGAAGGAATTGTGATAAACCCACTTTACAGAACCCGATATCAGCGGCACCTACCGGGTCCAATTGTGAATCCAAACCATCCATGGACTCAAATACACACACAAAATTTCATCAAAATCGGTCTAGCCGCTTAGGAGGAATTCAGTGACAAACACATGTACAGAAGAATTATATATAAGATATATCGTCATTTTATTACTTGTATAAATAAAATTAAAGAGAAGAGTTGAGAAATATTTGAATTGACTGATTACAACCCGACCTTTTGGATATATCATCAATGGTTCGTTAGACTAGAAAGAGAAATTTATTATAAATTTTCTATTTATACGCGAATTGTTTAGTGAGGTAAAGCTGGAAGTTATTGCAATTTGACAAAAAGTTAAAACAGTATTTCATGCAAACTTGCACAAAAGAAAAACGTTTATTTTTTGTGTTGAAAATAACATACAAAATTGGAAACATACCAAAAAAACCTGCATAAAATCATCATTCGTGAAGTCTTCTGCTGACAATTGATCAGGATGGCTGATCAATACTGATATATTTTAATACTTTCATTTTGGTGTCTACTACAAGAGAAGATCAAGATGAATTGGTATAGCTATTCTGTGTCTTCTTCAACCAATTGTAAGTAGAGGTCATCTGCACCAATTGTAGTTCAAAGTTTGTCTGTGCTGTACTTCTTAGAAATAAATTCTAAAATTATAGAAATGCTCGCGTCAAAATATCTTGCTTCATAATAAGGTTGAAATTATCCATTTTTATTCAGTCAATGATCTCCCTCGTAATTTTTCAATTATGATGTCGAATACTGATGATGATGAATGATGTCGAATACTAGTATCTAAGTCCTGGCTATCTGTTTTTACTTGCAAAACATTAGTTGGTCAGGGATTTGTTTGTCGCACTACGGTCAGTTTTTGCATACTTTAGGCAAATTAGGCCGGGATCAACAGCTTTCTCGTGGATTCCGAACCTCCAACAGGCATCCATGCCATCGCCAGGATTCAAACTCGAAGCCTGTGATACCAATGGCCAGAACTCTTACCAATTGGCTATCAGGTCGCTTGCAGAAGATACAGATCCATTTAAAGCTATTTTCGGCCATGTTATCAGATTTTTATTTATTTGCTGTTTCGTTAAACGACATAGGCTCCATTAATTTGATCGTGACACGGTATTACTTTCTAGATATACTTCATAATATTTATGAAAATTTACTAATTTTTAACCATGTAATCATTCGCAATTTTTCTTAATTTTCGGAAACCAATGTGTTTTAATTAAATTTATTATCTTCATATATTTCCAGTCGACTAATATTTAACCAATTGATTAATAAATAGAAACTAATTGTTTTCCTTTTAAGTACGAATTATTATAGTTTTCAGCATTTAATCAGAATCGCTTTGAATCACAGTTCTTTGAATTACGTTTTTTTATTATGATTTTCTACTTGTTTACGTCTTAACTTACTGTTCCACGTTTGTAAATGATATGGTATAACGAAGATTAAAATTTCATGATATTGATGCTTACGATATGATATGTATCATTGATGTTCAGGATATCATAGAATAAGAGAACTCTTCATTGATACATCATGGTATCATGGAATAATGGAACTCAGTATTGATACATTATGAAATAATGGAACTCCTCATTGATACGGAAAAGATAGAAGCTAGTATTAGCTTCTATTACTTATGCAGTAAATTAAACACTTATAGAATGATGCAAAAGTTGATATACATATGACTTCATTAAAAACTTTTTAATGATTAAAAGCACATATCTGTAATTACAGGTAGGCATAGTTTGATTTATGTTCTAAAGTCAAATTATATTTTTAACCTGATAATATTCACACTAATTTTCTAGGTAATTCGAGCAACATTCCATTAGATTGTCTGCAATCCTTTATTCCACCATTTCGACGCCTGTTCGTTAAAGCAATAGTTTTTAAATTGCATCATTAGATTTCGAATCGTCAACTTGGTTAATTTAATTTAATATGATTTTATTTTCAAACTCCGCACCGCAGCTCAAAGAGAAGTTTTGCAACATCGTTCAACGGTGGCACTTCTTTCCTCTACAACGACAGGTTCATCAGGATGGGAAAGTAAATTTTTTTTTTTTTTTTTTTTTTTTTTTACGCGCATTAGCTGAATTAAAATGAATGCTGCGAGTTGGGTATGTGTCACTATCTGTGCAAAAAGAACTGAATTATCTTTTCATTGTAATACAAGTACGTCTTTCATTTGTTAAAAAGATTAAAATTCATGACTTTTTTTGGATCATATGGTATATTAATCAACTGATTATTTAACTTCCTTTGAATACAGAAATTGATTAGCTGAAAAGTGTGACCGACAAGATTTATATATAATTTTTAATATTATTTATGTTCTTCCCAATCTATTTCTGGAATTTTCTGATAGAGTAATATAACAAATTTATACACTTAAATATCCTTCAAAAAGACATAATACGAATTTACATATTATACACATGAACTACTATAACTTCCCTATTAAAAGTTTGAACTACTTTTGACTTCATGTTGTTTACTTCAATATACACTAGTTCATTTATTTTACTCACAAGAGTGTTCATGTTTGAAATTTTATCATGAAATAATAACAATTTGACAAGTTTTAACTAAGTCCCTGGCACTACATACCATGCTGGACCATGACCGTCTGCCTGCTGGCAGATTCCGAAATATAAGATGTTTTGTTTTACGAGTTAGAGTTGTCAGATTTATGCTCATATTAGACCGAGACCTACTGTTCAAATTGCCCATAAGCCTCTACAAACACCCATGACATCGCAGAAACTCGAACCGAAACCTATCGCAACAGTGCTAGTCATTTAGTCATCAGGTCCTGACAAGTTTTAAATATTTCGTTATTTCAAGATGATATCTTTTCACCACTCATCAATACTATAATTATAAGCATTATACCTCTTTATGAAAGGAGATGATGATTATGATGGATGCGATCTTTTACTTAAGAATACCAATTTATAATTAGGCCAATTACAGCAAAAGCGTTTATTTCTTCGCAACTTCGAATCATAGTACTGTACTGAACCTAGTACATATTTTACGTTCATATATGAAAAACAACAATTAAAATTCGTATTATATTAAGAAATTTTACGGTCTTGTATTGCTACTCGATTTTTTTTTTTTTTTTTAATGTTTAATCTTTGTATCATTTTAAAACTAAGTTATATTTTTAAAAATTATTATTCTTAAAAAAAATAGGAACTTTTATGAACAGAATTAGAAATTGATAACTAAGTATTAAGTGTTACATAAAATTACGTTTCTGTGATGTAATATTATTCTCGTTTTACGAATTAAATAAATGAAAATTTAAATACAAAACAAAATATACTTTAATAGTATTTTTTTATCTAATTGGTATAAACATTATTAGTGATAAGCCCAATTTTTTTTTTAAATTTTGTATATAGTTCTGCCTAATATGCAATTAAAAAGTTGTATTTATTTCTCTAAATAAAACCCAGATTTACATTTTACATTCTCATTCATCATTCTAATTGAATAATTTTCGATTTTTTTTTAAAATGGTATATATATATGATATGATATATATATATGATATCATATATATATATATGCTATGATGGTATTGTAATATTGTATGGTGGTATTCCTGTGAATGTTGTGGTGGTTTGGTTATACAATTTATGTATGTCAAATGCCAATATTAGCTTTTGTCGTGCAACATGGTACTTTCCTACTAGTTTGAATCAGAACTTAGCTCCTTTCACTAGCCTGCTACGATGTGCTCCTTAATTATCTTTTACCGAATAGTAATATGTTAGGTTTCATTTTGATTTCATTTTTACCCCTTTTTTGTCAGGAAAATAAAAGGACTGGAAAAAAAAACTATAAAAAAAACAAAAAATAAAAAAACTTTGGTTCTGAGATCGGTCTTTTTTTTTTTTTTTTTTTTTTTTTTTAAAGACCTTTTTTTTATTCCTCATTGCTTTTTAGATCATTATTGCTGCGGGCTCCCCGTTCAGCATAATCCTTTAGTCACTATATTTGCATCCAATAGTTTGTGGCATCGACAACTGGTCCCTAACTGTACCGAATTTAAACTTAAATTTTATTATTTTTAATATTAATTTTTATTTTGTATTCTACTTTTATTTATCTTTAGTATTTTTAAATTTTGAGTACCATTTATTTAATTTCAGGAACAATATCTTGTAATTTTTTTATTACTAACCTAAAGCAGCCAACCATAATTGCTAAATTTATCTATGAATTAAGATGAGGAGATTAAGGGGGTATATCCCCATTGGTACTCCGTAATCGGTAAGCCAGTTGCCAGTTGCCATTGTTTCCAAGTCACTCCTTGTTAGTTCTCTTGTCGTGTTAGTGTTAATATGTTCTCTTTATTTATTATGTATGTATATATGTGTATGGCATCAAGTATATATATATATATATATATATATATTATACGGGATTACAAAATATACAAACATTTTTATGGAAAAAACAAAAATTTAAAGAGCTGTAAATTTGCAATAAGTTGAATTGGAAAAGAAGTAAATTTGATATATATATATAAAAAGGAAACTTGTAGTGTAAAAACTGGATTAATTTTTTAAATATGTTTAGAAAATAAGTAAAATAATAATCACATATAAACACCAAATATTTTTTTATTTATAAATTTTTATATTTCAAACATTATACACGTAATTCTTACAATACAAATAAATTCATAATTTACACTTCAGAATTTTTCTTTGCATTAATAAAACCAACTAAATTATTTATAATTCTCAATTCAGTTCTCTTGTAGAATACAAAGCTAACATTGAAAAGATAAACATTGTTATTATTTTTTATTTTGTTGTTTATAGTACATACAAAAACATTAGTACATTGTTTTGCAATGCATTTGCAACAAATACGATTGCAATATTTCACATGAAAGTGAATAAATTCAAACTATTTTCAATTTGTTCTAGTTAATTTTTTTGCTGATCTATATGCATCGAATCAGTTCTTTTTAATTAATGATCAACATGATTTATTAAATCATTGATCATTATTAATGATAAATAAGCATGAACATATTCATTTAATTAATGTTCATTATGCAAGAACATTTTGTTCGTTTAATTAATAATCTATTCAAATGATCAGTGTAAGATCACAGTCACTGAGTTGGTGATCATTATTAATGATCAATAAACAAGATCACATTTATTTAAATAAGGATTAATGCATATAAACAATTTGCAATATCATATTCATTTAATTAATGACCTTTATTAATGATCATTAAACAAGATCATGTTTATTTAATTAAAGATCAATACATATAATCATTATGCATGATCATATTCATTTAATTAAGGACCTAAATGCATGATCATATTTGTTTAATTTGCTGTATACTGAAAAACATACATTGATTATCATAATTTTCATACTTACGAATAAAAATGAATTTCTCTTTTATTTACAAAATAATAAAAACCAGCACCATACTCCCTATTATTTGGAGAACAGATGCTTCTAAGAACACAAATTACACTTTTTTTTTTTCATGATACAGGTACAAATAATTCTACAAAAAAAAAATTTACACTCCATTTCGTAAAAATAAATACACAATTTATTGATATACAAATATGTTTAATGGTTCAATTTAAATAAAATAATTTTTAGAATCCATTAATTCTTGCAACTGTACAAATTAATTGCATTCAATCTAAATTCTATTGGAAACATATGACTATTAAGTAATTTTTAGGAGTTTTACTTCTTTTAAATAATTTTTATGTAATCATTTGTTAATTATTATTTATTTTATACATAATTAAAAATCTATTGTCTTTAAATCTGCTAGTTAAGTAGAATTCAACAGAATGCGCGATTTTATTGAGAAAAAATTCAATAACGTATCTTGTATTTCGAATTTGAATATAACTTTGGAACTTAAAATTTTTTTATAAAATATATTGTATATAATGCATCTTTCCAATATTTAGTATCTAATTTAAAGATTTAGTAATAATAATATTGTGGACAGTGTTAAAATCAATGATAAAAATGGTATAGAACTTTTTATTTTAGATTTTATTCTAATTTGAATCTTTGATATTCATCCAACAGTAAACATTTACTTAATATTGTAAAGTTAGGATATGAAACTTTTCAAAAAGTTTTATTATTTCATTAGCATTTTGTGTGACTTTCTTTTATATATATATATATTACATAAACTTTCTTTACAATTGTAATAATCCTTATTGAAAAACGTAATTTGAAATTTGTGTCTAATGAATAGCAATTTGATAAATACTGCAAAATATACTTCTGTACAAATTCTACATAAATTTATATCAATGCATAGCATATATTTTTTGTTTTTTAACTTCAATCTGGGTGATGTATTTTTTCAAAATCTTCCAGAAATTATTAAATGAAGAAATACCCGTTTAATATTAGACATGAAAATCAGTTTGACATTATGTAACAAATTGCCCTTTTTTTTTTTATATCAAAATTTATCCTAGAAAAGATGTACATATAAATCCATTTTTCAAAAATAATTCCGAGCCTAAAAAACAAAAAAATATTTTCATAACTTGTTTATTTATGTATTTGTAAGAAAAAAAAATGGTACAATGCTTTTATGTTTTTAAAAGCAACAAATTTTGAGTAAGTACATATTGGTTTAGAATTTGAACGCTGATTTAAAAATAGTTATTTTACTCAATAAATAATTAGTTTTTGTAATTGCTTTTAACTGTTTCATTAATTACAAAAATTATACAAAAAAATTTTAAATGGTATACTTCAAATATATAATTTTAATTGCTGTTTGGAGAAATGAGTTTGTACCAGAAAAAACATTTCTGGGTAAAAAGAGAGTAAAAATTATTTAAAAATTTAGTTTTAAAAATTTAGTTTTAAATTTCAGTTTTTAAAAAAAAAAAAACAAAAATTACACAATATATTTTTTTTTTAGATACTTAGATACTTTATAATAATTTAAATCATCATAAAAATCTCAGGAAGTATTTCATCTACTTCTGAAGCAAACAAGTGAAATATGAAAATTAACATAACGGATTGAATAGGCAACTTAGTGTTGCTTAAATGCAGACAAAGTTCTTAAAAAATTATGTTCTTCAAAAATTGCTGAATACTTTTTTTAAAATTGAAGAAAATATTCATTTGATATTCATAAAAATGTACAATAACTTGCAAATCACGAAGTATAATATTTATGCTTTCTTTTAATCTCCACATAGAAAGGAGATAAGTAATTAAATTTTTGATACGCATTAAACTTCATTTTCTAAAAGCGCAATATGCGCAATTATATAGTGTAACTGATTAATTATGGAGTACTAATGCAAACAGAAGTTTCTAAAAAAGCAGAATATTTTTCAGCATTAGAAACAACCACTTATTGATAAAAATGAGTTTGAAAGGAAGAAATCAGGAGTTTATTAATGCTAATATCTGATTATTTAAATCAAATAATCAATCAAAGATAGCATTAAACCTTACACAAACTGAATCTGGCACTCATTTCTTTCCAAACAATTTTCAACAAGATCAGACAGCAAATAATTTTCGGATGTAGTATTTTCAAGGAAAATGGGAAATACAAGTTGTAAAAATTCATTTTGCTTTTTCAACCATAAGTAGAAATTCTTCGTTAAAACAATCATAACTGAGTTTTTTTTTTCCCTTTAAAAAGATGAATGTCCTTGCTCAAGATTTTTACTTCATAATCAGATCAGTATTTTCTTTCTATCTTTCTTTTTTGAGGAGATTGGTCTTTTCTTTTCTGAAGAAGTTCTTGTAGAGAAATTGGTCACTGACTTAAATTGACAACTTTTTGTCCTCTACTTTCTTTCTTTCTTTTTGAGGAAATTGGTCTTTTCTTTCTGAAGAAATTCTTGTAGAAATTGGTCACTGACTTATATTTTGTCCTCTAGAGATTCTTGAAACCTCATGTTTTTGGAATCGGGGTGATCAGAGTAATCACTGCGAGGCAGAGTAGTATAGTTGCCGAAGTTGGTCGGTGTGCCCAGACTTTGGGAGTTGGTTGAATCGGGGGCGATACTGTTTGGTGAGGAACAGTTGTCATGGGGGTGCAGCTGATAGGGTATGCGATAGCGGCGTATTATTGTAGTAATCGTACGCGCTCGGGTATGTAGTATTTTGAGCATAGCCATTAGTGTTGTAAGCTGCACAGTTGAATTGGTAGGTCGAGGAAGTATCCACTCTTTTTGCATGCAGCTGGCCGAGGAAGTAGTTGGCATTATCATGGTATCCGGCGTGGAGGACTGTAATCGCCACTTCTGGTTGGTAAAGGTGTGATCAGCGCTGCTGCGGGACTCGAACCTGACTCCCCTGAAGAAGGGCTAGCGTGTGACTGAGATGTCGTGGGGCTGCTGCAGGGTGCGACTTGAACGGGAGGGCTCTTGGACTGCTTCTTGAGGTGCGGGCTTTGTTGGTGCCGTTTTGGTTTTGTTGTCGGCATTTGGCCCGCCGGTTCTTGAACCAAACCTGAAGAATATCACATTTAATTATAAATTTTCTTCAACAAAAAATTATTTTTGATACGAAAAAAAAAAAAAAAAATCTGAAAGAAATCAATTCTAAACTACTATATTAATATTTTTTTTAAATTTTTTATTATTATATTATTTTTAATTTCAAATGTTTGACTTGAATTATACATTTTTCACAAAATATATATTAGATAATCAATTGAACATGAAATACAATTAATGATATACTTATATCTTAAGGAATCTACATACTTTAATGATAAAATGTGGGGGATTTTTTTTTTAATTACAAAAATATATATATAACATTTACACTCAAGAGCCAAAACGTTATGACCACCCCTACATTTTGCAATGAACTCGCCTGGATGACGTGGAAGGCACGTGATCAGGTGGAAGAGGTATTTAACTGGTGTTAAGTGGTGGTATTAATCCATGCCAAGGCGGGTTGAAGCTGAGTTGCGCGCCAAAGGTGGGCCAACTTGTTATTGGCAGGTGGTCATAATGTTTTGGCTCTTGAGTGTATATGATCAATATAAAATAATTAATGTTATTTTTCCTTCATATAATTGTGTTCTATCAGAAAATTTTTCGAAAACAGGAAAAGATGGGAGAGGAGTTACCTGCACACGAGATTCCGGCAGGTGAATCTTCGATGCAACTTCTTCCCTCATGAAGATATCTGGATATCGAGTTTTAGTGAACAGATTTTCCAGGACATCCAGTTGGAAGCGTGTGAATGTAGTACGCTCTCTACGCTGTTTCCTAGCGCCTTGTGGATTTGCTGCAAGATAAAAAAAAAAAAAAGAAGGATTTAAATACAGAATAATACAAAGAAGTTAATGAAGAAAACTTCTATACATATAAAGTATATATCCTGTATGTACAGTTAGCGTAACTTTAAATAGGATTTTATTTGAATACATAATTCAACAATCATTGTTTCCATAAAATGGCACTACATACGTATTGATTATGAAAAAAATTGCTTCAACGAAATAAATTTATGTCGTATTAGAAATTATAATAACTATAATGACTGTAGTTATAAATATGTAATTTTAAAGAAACTACATCTATTGTAGTTTCTTATTTCAGTTGATAGACAGCAACATCTAGATCAAATCAAGGACCCGTGTGGTCTCATGGAAGGAAGGAAAAGAGGAGGAGGAGGCAGATTTTGTTCTGATGGAACACCCGTAGGTAGAAGTCTGACTTGGCTTCTTGACGCTGTTTTTTTTTACGGGGTAGGGTAGTTAACCCTATGGTCAATGCTCTACAGACATATTAGACCGAGACCTACAATTTGAAGTGAATTCTGAACCACTACAAACATCCATGGAACCTCCAGGACTCGAATCCTGTGGTACCGCAAGCCAGAGCGCTAGTCCCTCGGCCATCAGGCCACCAAACTAATTTATAATAGTAGATTATGCGTTTCTAAAAACAAATATTTTTAAATGTCTAAAATTAATTGTTTCTTCTCATTCTATAACTAAATCGCAACAGCAACCATAAAAAGTATTTATGCGTACTATACTTTCAATCTTTCGGTTGTTATTTATCCCACTTGGTAGACAGCAACATCTAGACCAAGTCCAAGAACCCATATAGTCTCATGAAAGGTAGGAAAGGGGTACAGCTTTTTTGTTATGATGGTGTACCCGTAGGGAGAAATCTGACTTGACTCAGTGACGCTGACTTTTTAAGGGGTAGGGTTGTCAACCCTACGCCTTACAGTCAGATTAATCTCAATAATAAAATAATAATAATCAATCGATAAATAAGTTTTTCTCAAATTACGCAAAAATTTTTGAAAATGCGATTCATAATCATTGATGAGCGTACAATAGTATACAGTGGTAAAGTCCGTGAATTCTTTTTTGGCGGGAACATTTGGTGTCGAAACTCAACAGGTCAGTGACAAAAAGCCACCCTTCGGAATTCTGAAAAGGCCTGCCTCCTGTTACAAGCAATTACGTGAGCGGTTAGTACGTGTGATACTATCCTAATGGGGCGCGCTTCCAAAGTAGGCGGAAAGTGTCGAACTCGCTCTCGTGAGCATGGACTCAAGGGGTCCGGAACTGAAAAATATAAAGCCCTTTTCTCTCTGTATATTATCTGCTGAGCGCATCTAATACGTTTCGCCATTTGTTTGTGAATCTCGAATTTCCACAGACCCCTGCTTGACATGCGTTCTGCAGCGACGAGCATAATTACCTTTTGTGTCGCTGTTTCCGCCAGACGAACTTTTTTTCTTTCTTTTTCATACGGAAATCCCTCGGAACCTCCCCCTCGCAGGCGTGTTCCAACAGAAAAAAAAAAAGGGGGTTAGGATACCCTCCAGAGAGTTTTTATTTTAAAAGTGGGGGAGGAAAGTTGAACTTTCTTGGAAGTTCATTTACGTCGTGCTATTCAGTGAGCCCTGACACCATCACGTACGATGGACAGCAAAGGAAATCACAGATAAACAGGTCGTTTTAGAAAATGGCAGATTCTGTCGTTTTTAATGTGGATCGAACTCTTTCGAATTAGTAAGTTTCACTTCCTTCATTTTTAGCAGCTTTCAGGTTATTCCTGGAAAAGAATAGCCTGAAAGTTGTTTATTCCTTTGAAGGAATAGTCTGAAAGCTGTGTATTCCTGGGAAGGAATAGTTTGACAGTTGTTTATTCCTGGGTGAGGAATAGTTTGAAAGCTGTGTATTCCTTTGAAGGAATAGCCTGAACCACTGATTCCTACACTGATAAAGAGCATGTTTTAATTAGCTGTTAAAATCATGTTTCATTTCTTAACACATACAATATTAAAAACAGCTTTACATAATATTCTTGTAAATACAAGGGTATAATAATCGAAATTAAAACTCAGTTCCGTTTCATGCTTTTAAAATATGTAATTACGCCCCATAAAGGATTTTGAATTACAACATACTTGAAATTAACTTGTTTTAAATAATCGTAGTATTAACTTATTGATCGGGCCAAATATTTATCTGAGCAATTTTTTCTTATCTTAACTTATTGTCCTCTGCCACATATGGAAGCAGATCCATCCAATACAGCAGAACTGGTGTTGAAAATTGAGAGGGGTATAAAATGTACTACATGGTAAGAAGATGGTATTCTTTCACTGGTTGGAAGCGCACGTTGGTTATCTTGGAAACGAGTTAGCTGACGAGTGAAAAAAAAAAAAAAAAAGCTACAAGACTTGGTTGTACTTGGATAAATCCTGTACCAGACTAAGAAGAGACCTGAGATAGGTGATTCTGAAAATATGACAGGAATGCTGGACTCCCAGCACGAAACCCAGAACTAACAGAACAATTTATCACTAAGTTAATATAAAAATGGTTAATCTAAAGAACTCATTATGTATAACCCCAAATGTATAATCCCAACATCAGGACAGGACAATCCTACTTTATCAGGACATTCCCACTTACTTATATAAATTTTGTTTAGCAAACACAGTACTTTGTGAGGAGATGGGAGATGCATGGCACTATTTTAGTTGTTGTTCTACAACTTGGCCGTTGAGAAAACACATGAAGTTTGATAAAAACCAAGACAAAAGTGAGTTGATCAGTATTCCAGAAAATCTATACTGGATACTCAAAGTTGGAAGGCAAATAAATGGATGAGATATTGATCATCCCACAACATTAGGCAATATGTAGTTCTCACTAATTAAGTTCTTTCCCCAAGAAAACTGACTTCCTTGGGAAAAGAAAACTGAAAGAACTAAGGTCTTCGAACAGTATTGTGGGTAGTCGGTTAGTGATAGACCATGGCCTTGCCTTTAATATGTAGTACACTTCAGTCTGGAGCAAAGAGTTGTTCACACAAAAAAAAAAAAAAAAAAAATGTCACATATGGAGACATATAATTAAGTAAACAAAGGCATTTATTTAAGAAATTTTACAATTATTTTTTAAATATTGCGTGAGTATGGTGAAAGTTTTTTTTTTTATAAATATTTACTTATGAATAAGTTCTATAGTAGGCAAATGATCAAATCAGGCTAATTATTTTTTTTTAAAAATTAGAAATAAATATTAAATGATAAACTTGAAAATAAAATAAAAAAATGAATCCATGCTTTCAATTTATATTAAAATTCATTCCTAACATAGTAGATTATTTAAAACTTCCAAGCTTTTAATGAATTAATAACAACATCTTTAGTTAAAATGTGACCATCGACTATATGAGTTGCATATGGTCTCATATAATTTAATGTTATATTAGAAAAGTTATGATTATAACAATCTGGAATAGCATCACAACGAATGACAACATATTTAGTTAAAATGTGATCATCGACTATATGAGCTACATAAAGTTTTCCATGATTTTCGTTATCATCATAACGTTTTCCAACGTAACATATCTTGAATGACATCATAACGAATAAAAACATATTTAATAATGTGATCATCAACTATATGAGTTACATAAAGTCTCATATAATTTTCGTCATCATCATAACATTTCCAATATAACATATCTTGAATAGCATCATAACGAATCATATAACATTTCTTTTGTATTTCGTCATCCTTATAACGTTTTTCGCCAATTTCAGTTACTTTTTAATCACATACCCACACACATAAAACAAAGACGAAAAAAAAAAAAATATAAACTAAGTCAAAGCCCTCTAATTGTATAAACAGTGTATGCCCCTTACAAAAGCACCGAAATCACTCCACTTTTATGTAGTTTTTAACCGAAACATTCTCCTAACTATCTCCTTGCGGCCGCTTTGAAACCCAATTACCAACACATCGCTTACCTTGCCTTGGAGGAAAGGAAAGAAATGTACCCCCCCTCTACCGTTTCTTAACAAAGGTATCCCCGTACATTGGAGCCTCAGGTAAAAGCTCCCTAATTGCCTTGTCGCTGCGATAGCTTGAGTTGTTATGTCTCAATCATTTTTAGTTTTGGGGAATAAAAGAGGACAAGAAAAATATATGAAAAATTTTCCGCCTCCCGGATAGGGTTTCCAGGCCACAAAACAGCCAAGATGTGCAGAAAAATGCCAATTGGCGATAAAAATAATAAGAGGATTTTTTAAAGTGTTATTTTAAATGATTATATAAACATGCAAAATATATCATTACATAAATTTTGGTTGAAATCTTCACGTTTTTTTTTTTTTTTTTATCTTTTTTTAGAATTTTAATTTTTAATTTAAGCCATTTATTTGTATATTTAATGGTTATTTGCAATAAAAAACTTAAACAATTTTTAAAATAAATAAATCACTTTTAAAAATATTAATCACTTTTTTCAAACTTCGTTGACATTTAACATATTTCTTACGTCATAATCACATACTGATTAATTTTTTTTTTTTTTAATGAGTAAAATTATCTTATAACAAAACAGTTAAAATACACTACAGTTGAATACTTCAGTAAGTTTTAAAAAGGAAATCATAATTATACACAAAAATAATGAATGAATCATTTAAAAAGTTTTGGATATTTGTCATTTGAAATATTTGAAAGAAATTCATGCGCTAGATAAGATAAGATAAATTATTATAAAATCGAAAAACAATAACAGGCAATTTTTAGAAAAATAAATTCACCGTGAAATCTTTTCTGTATTTAAAATTTTATCTATTTAACTCACTGATTTTGTACAGTATTTATCAAGTTTTCTATTTAAGAGTTAAAGAATTAATATATAATATGAATATTGTGTTATCTAATATTAATACTCACAATTATTAAAACTATTTAATTAATTAATTAATTATAATTTTTAATAATTATTAAAATTTTTAAAGAAATCCACAAAATATTTTTAAACAGAGCCAAATTAGTTGTGAAAACTCATGCAAAATTATCAAAGATTCAATTATTATTTATCTGTGCATGAATATTTCACATTCAAAATAAACAAAAATATGTAAAATCATACTTGTGTTTTTTATTTAGAAAAATATAATTTCAAATCTATTATTAGTTGTTTATAAATTAAATTTCAATAGCGATAAAATACATATAATAATTTATAATAATTATAAAAAATTATATAAAAATTATTATTTTTGTAATAGTTATAAAAATAAAATATTATAAAGATTAAATTTTTCTTAAAATTTTTGGGATATAGATACTACATATATTGCAGTTTGAATTTATCAATTAAATTTCTTGTAAATTGTTTTCGTTAAAAAAAAAAATCTTTCACTATAAGTGCGATAAACAGCCAACTATAGCAACCCTGCAGTCCGAAATCCTAAACGAGCCTTCTCTTTTAAAAAAACCGCGGCGCGATTTATTTATTCGAATTTTTGTATTTTTGCTAAGGGTTTGCCGCGACGCTTTTATGTCCCGCTCACCTTCTTCAAAAAGCCTCACGCACCCTTATTGGCTAACTGCTGTTCTTCACGCACTCGCAATGATGAAGAGAGAGAGAGAGCGGGAAATAAAAAATAATAACACAAAGATTCTTCTACTTTTTTTTTTTCTTTGGCGAAGAAAAATTCGCTAAGAAACAGAGCAAAAATGAAGTTACGAATTAAAAAAATGGGGGGAGAAATAAATAAGGAATGACTGGCGAGAACCTCTCATATTTTGTTCGATTCTGTATTCTGGGTACGTCGACTAACTGGATATATGGCTAAAGGAAAGACATTTAGGGTCAAAGGAATATGCAATTTCTTTTTTTTTGAGAACACATTTAGTTATAACAAGCTTGTTTTCGTAACAGATTCATTACCAGGTTTTTGGATGAATAATTTTCCCACTTGTTAAATATATTCATAATTGGATAAAGATAATTGTTTTCGTGCAAAATTAACTATTACTTTCATTTGCATGCTATTAAATTTACCCGTGTTCTTCAATGGCGCAAAGGCCTTATGGTGGGCAAGGCCATCTGTCTACTGGCAGATTCCGAAACATGAGTTGCTTTCTTTTTTGGGGGAAGGGTTGTCAGCTCTATGGCCAACACTCTACAATTATATTAAATCGGGACCTGCGGTTTAAGGTGGATTCCGAACCACTACAAACATCCATAATACCCTTGAACTTGAACTCGTGACCTAGCGCTAGAGAGAAAGTCACTAGGTCTTGAGGCCCCCAAGCTTAGATTTATTAAAAGTGAATTAAAGAAAAATTAGTAAAATAAAATTTATTTATTTAATTCAAAAAAAAAATTACCAATATCATGTTAGATAATTGCTGTTGTCAATGGAAGAATCTTTTTAATTATTATATATTTGTCCTTATATAATTGAACTAAAGATATTAATTTAATATTGATCTCACTGAAATTAAAGTTGAATTACAAAATTATTATCCGTTGGTCCACAAGCTTTCAGGGTTGACTCCTGGCGGTAGTATGGACATTTGTTAGTGGTTCGGAATCCATGTTAAATTGCAGGTCCCAGTCTAATTAGCCCAAAGTGTGCAAAAATTGACAGTAGAGCGACAAATCAATCAAACCAATCCAAACCAAACAAGATTATCAAAGATGAATTACAAGATTTCCCTATAGTTAGATAATTTTTTTTTCTTTCATTAAAAACAATCCCAGAAATTGGCAAGCTTAAAGTTAAAGTTGATTGTTACATGCTTATTACTTAACAATATTTGAGTAATAAATACAGGGTGATATTTGGCAGTTATATAATTTCTGTTTCAGTTATCATTAACTATCTGGTATGTAGACAATCTTACAAACTTTTTCACTTTCTTTGTTTTTGCCATTGAAAAGGGTTAAAAGCTTAGAGTTAAAGTTGGAAGTTACCATGCTTATTATTTAACAATATTTGATTTATAAATACAGGGTTAATATTTTTTTATTATTCAGTTAGCAGATATATCATTTCTGTTTCAGTTACTATTGACTATATAGTATGCGAGGCAAGCTTACAAATTGTTTCCGCCTAAAAAAATAACAATCATTCTTTGCATTTTAACCATTTTTGATGGCTCACTACTAATATAAGTAAACAACACAACAGCAAAAAAAAGGCCGATGCTCATTGCCTTCAAATGAATGATTATGCAAATTGTATGGAAATAGCAAACGTTGGCCAATAATGCGTTACCAAAATGGGCGTCGAAAAAAAGAAATAATAAAAGAAAAGAAATTTTTTAGCGATAAAATTCACTGAGTTGAGAAAATGTATCTCATTGTTAGAATCAACGAATCGTTTAACATTTTACGACATAAAGACTCAGCGTGGAAGAATTTTATTTTCTACATTCAACGCAACAGTGACTGGAAAATGTATGCTGTTCAAGATTTTCTCAGAAGCCAAAGGGTTATCTGTATTAAGTTTTTTCAGATGTATATTCATTAGCGTGTGGAAAAAAAAAAAGTCATTATTGATATGGAATGTGTAATTGGCGAGGAAATTCGCTGTATGCGTCGCTTCTTAAGTTGTTACATTTAAGACACATAATGGATTTTAATGGGCGTTAAATGAGTTACTCATGTTCACTTGTGTTTTATTTAGGAGATTAAGGTCTTTTCTTTAGCGCATTACAAGCGTTTTATGAGTTTAAGGGTTGCGTTTTGTTTTTGAGGTTTATGAGTGGTTATATTTAGGAAGAAGTGGGCTTTTTTTAAATTAGATGTGCTTTTGTTTTTGTTATTATTTTAATTTATTTACATCTATTTATTAATAAAGTTCATTCTCATCTCATTAAATAAACGGAAATGAATGCAGAGTTAATCTGCTATTTATAAAACTAAAAATAAGTTTTTATAAAATTATATCTAATTATTTTAAAAATATTTTTTTATATTTTTTTATAAAATTATAGCTATATATTTTTAACATATATTATTTTAATATTTCTTTATAGCATATTATAACATATTTTCTTATAGCATATATATATAGCATCTATACTTCATATTTTTTATTTATAGCATATATACTTCCATATTTTATATTTTCTTTTTCTTATAATATATAGCATAGCTACTTCATATTTTCCTTATATCATATAGCATATATATTTCATATTTTCTTTATAGCATATTTTCCTTATATCATATAGCATATATACATATTGCATATTTACTTTCATAATATTCTTTATAGCATATTTTCTTATAATATATAGCATAGTACTTCATTTTTCATATATCATATAGTAATACTTATCTTTTCTTTACAGCATATTTTCTTATAGCATATAGCATATTTACTTCATAATTTCTTTATGGAAGTCAATTTAAATCAAAACAAAAATAATGATAAATACGATATTTTTTTAATAAATTTGATGGTAGACTATTAGAAAGGAAAATTAAATAAATTAGTGTATTTTAAGATATAAATGTTTAGAATGCGAAATAATGACTGTATATCTGATAGGAAATAGGAAATAGTTTGAAACGACAAGAAGATCTGGAATACATGAAAGAAAAAAAACTTTCTTTATTCAAGTAATTTGTAATAATTAGATTTTTTAAGAGAAATAAAAATTAATAAATTAATCTGTAAAAAAAAATTGTGGAAAGAAAAAATATTAAATAGTTAATAGTTAATTTTTACTATAGTTGAAAAATTATTAGAAGTTTTTAATTTCAGCATTAATAACATAGGAGCTAAAATAATACATTTAATATTTCTAATCACAAGTGGAATCTAGTTGGTAAAAGTTTATTATTATATAGCAAGATGCGACATGAGATAAACACTTATGGTGATCGTTAACTTAATGAAATATATATTAGGACAGAATAAAAGTAATTGGACGGTAAAGAGAAAACATTAAAAGTCTTTTTTTTTGATCAATAACCAAACATTATTTGAAATATTGGTTCCATTTATATAATTTCAATTCAAGAAACGTAATGACGAGTTCCGTTTCAAGAACTGAAAGATAAAAAAAAGATTAAAACAAACTTAAAGGTGGTGGTCTGCTCATGAAAAGTGCACCACCTGCGGTGTTTGTACCACACTTTGAGAAAATCTCAATGATTAATATCCCTCAGATGAGAAAAATGCAACTTATGATAACCGCAGCTAAAATGGAAGAAAGACGCTTAGACAAATCTTACTTAAACGGTCTTTAGTATATTAACAACATCAAATCACCTTATTATTGGTCAAATTAAGAGATTTGTCTTGTTAAATCTACAGAAAAAATCATTCCATCTTCCTCCCAATCGACGTTATGATTCGAGCTCTCTGTAGCAGGTGAGCGTTAGAACGGTACGTGAAAAACTAATAATAGGTTAAATTACTTACTCTCTTTCTCTCTGCATTTCCTGTATTTTACGTTTCACAAGGTTCGAAACCACGAAAGGTCTTTTGCGTTTAATTATTCCCTCGGCTGTCAAAGAAAACGGAGCTCTGGGTGACAAATTGGACGTGGCATACGTGAGACGGGTGCAAATGGCACGGGGCATAAAATTGGAGGAGGTACCAAGGGTCGAGACCATGTTTCAGATCGAAGGGGTCGGATTGCACCTGTCTGGTTAGGGTCAAGCAGGTTTAAGTGGGCCCCTTGATAAAGGCCCTTTTGTCTGCTCCATCTTTGTTTCTCGGTTCCCGCTAAATTGGCGAGGTGGTTATTTATGAGGTTGGACTGTGGAAATATCGCTACCTTAAGAGAGGTTGTTAGGGACGGACATTTACTTAGCAAATCAATCATGGGAGATCCGTGGATGTGAGAAGCATTTTCCGAGTTCATAAGAAGTGCATATAAACCAGCATTCTTTAAGTAAAAAACTTCACTGACTTTATGGGTTTCATGAAAGCCAGTGAAGTATGGATTTATTGTTTTAAATGCTGAATCAGCTCATCAAAAAACTAAGCTTGTATGTCAATGGATCGTATTTAACAATTAAATTTTTATATTATCTTAAATTTTTTTATCCAGTTTATGTTTGTTTGGTTTTGTTGCTCTACTGTCATTTTGTGCACATTATTGTATTGTATAAATACGATGTTGTTCTGGCGCCTAAAAACAATATAATGCAAGAAAATATGTAAATTACTATTTAAAATAGATTCACCACGATTCGTGC
Source organism: Caerostris extrusa (assembly GCA_021605095.1). Classification (NCBI taxonomy): domain Eukaryota; kingdom Metazoa; phylum Arthropoda; class Arachnida; order Araneae; family Araneidae; genus Caerostris; species Caerostris extrusa. Next base: position 68,825 of record BPLR01018225.1, on the reverse strand, counting down.
ACCACAAGAAACTTTTATTTATAACAAAGAACTCATTTGCCGCTGTTTTAAGTTTACGTGATATGCGTGTTGCCGAGAACCAACAACAAACATATGTTTGGTTTGTCACTCTATTGTCATTTTGTGTACATTTTTAGGCTAATTAGATAGAGACCTACTGTTTAATGTGGATTCGAACCAGTAACAAGCATCCATTCCACCTCCAGGATTTGAACCTGATCCCTATGATAGCAATGGTCAAAGGCCTGGTTCATGAGTATGATAAAGAAATTTATCTCATAAGTTGCTATATCTGCATGATTAAAAATTGAAAATGAAATTTTGTTGAAAATATTGAAATAAGCATCAGTATACCCTTTTCGTAATAAATTTTTTTTTAATAATATTTTTTTAAAAAATATTTCAGTTGTAATCTAAAAATTTTTTTCAATTAAATGTAAGAAACAAAACATTATGATATTGAAGATTAACATCACACTTTATATTTTAGATGTGTATTTAAAGTTCAACTTAATAAAATAGGCAATAACAAACAAAACTGAAAAATTGTATCATCATATTTGGCTCAACAGCCCATAGTGGTCCATGGCATGCTGCTTACGGGCAGATTACGAAATATTAAAAAAAAATTTTCTTTTATGTAGTTGGTTTGTTAGTCCTACCCCCAAAAACCTGGTTTATCGCGAAACGGTCATATTACACCAGGACCTACTGTTTAAAAATGGATTCCAAATCACTACAAATATCCATGGTACCGCCAATATTCGTGCGCGAAACCTATGGTACCGAGCACCAGAACGTTAGTCATTCAACTATGAAGTCCTAGAAAAGATACACTAAATAATACAAAAAATACAATAAGACATATGTCTAATAAAAATTCAAAGGCAGAGTATCTCAAAAACCTAAATCAAAATTTTTGAAGTCGTACGCTCAAATCCATACCATAAAAAAACAATTTAAAGATTTTCGGTATCGTCATTTTCTCACGGGTTTCCGTTTTTGGTTGAAAAATGCGATTCCGCTCAACGAGCGTGATAGCGTCGGTTGATATGAGCGTGGTTGTGTCAATTTGTAACGAAAAACCATAAAACAGACAGATAAAAAATGAATAAAAAAGGTAAAATCAAACGTCACGCAAAAATTCTATCAAAACGGCGGAAAATCGAGTCTGCGGGTTGTGTATCACTTTCGGGCCGTGAAATGGTAGGGGTAAGGATACGGTCATTATTGGGTGTCGAAATGCTTTCTCGGGTTCTCTCCACAGTCACGAGTCCAACCGAGCGTTGGATTCGAGCACGCGAGACAGGACATCTCTCAGCTCTCTAAGAAATATTTATAGCTGTGTCCCAAGTAGGCATTCATTTTACTGAAGAACATGTAAGTAAATAATGAAATTCATAAATAGACAAGACACTATTAATTTGTTAAATCTCAGTGTTGATGGACCTATATGCACATTAATGGCCAAAACTGTCTTATGTAAAGTACCATCTTAGGTACAAGAAATAATACGGAACCCTTGCAAACTATGAATACAGAAAACAAAATTGTATGTTTGGAAACGATAAAGAGGATTAAATGTTTAATCTGATAATTGCTTATAAAATTTGAATTCGAAATTTTTAAACAAACACTTATCCACATTACTATTCTTTAAACGTGAATTAAGAATAAGATGCAATACACGCACAAACGATACATAAATTGATATTTAATTTTTTTAATATGTAAAAAAAAAAATATTCATTACTTTTTTCTTTAAAAAAATAAACTTTGTTCTTTTTAATTTCTTTAAAATACATACAATAAATAGCAAGCATCCGCAAGCAGATTTTATTTGTAAGAGGACATCATTAGAAGGGTTGTTATATATGGATGATTTTCAGACTTAAAGAAACCTGGCATAATTATGTTATTAGAGGATCGGAAAAAACCACTCATGTATGAGGGAGGAGTTCTCAACGGCTTAGTTAAAGCCTTATTTGAAACCAACAAATATTGTTAATCATTCCGTCAAATCACCTCTTCTAAACATAATTTCAAACAGATTTAAGACGAAGTTTGTAAAAGTTGGTTGGCCCGTAGTTTTCCACCAACTTAAGTTGGATTGACAAATGCTGCTTATAATTTCAAAAGAAATATTTTATTTTTGGTCGTGCTTTATTTACAAGAATGAAATAGTTGCAGCTAATTATTTACATCATAAGTAAAGAAAGGAAGTAAAAATTGCTGTTCCATACGTGTTGAGCCAGTATCCAACACCACATGTTATTAGTAAGAGATGGCATCATATAATGGTTGTTATCTATGAATGATTTTCGAGACTTAAAGAATCTCCATGTATAATTATGTTATTAGAGGATCGGAAAAAACCACTGAGGTATGAGGGAGGGAGTTCTCAATGGCTTAGTTAAAAGCCTTATAACGACAAATATTGTAAGCACTTCATAAAATCATCTCTTCTAAACATAATTTCCAACAGATTTAAGAAAAGTTTTGAGCTTTTGGTTGGCCAGCGGTTTGCCACCAGGTTAACTTTGATTGACAAATATTGCTTATCATTTCAGCAACTGTCTTCTCCTACAACACATTTGATTTTAGACGTGCTTTATTTACAATAGTTGCAACTAATTATTTACATCGTAGGTAAAGGAAGGAGATAAAAAATTGCTATTCCATAGGTATAAATAGGTATATAAAATAGCTGGATAAAAATTGCTATTCTACCACGTGTTATTAGTAAGATGACATAATATAAGGATTGTTATATATGGATGGTTTTCTGACTTAAAGTGTCCATGTATAATTATGTAGTTAGAGGATCGGAAAAAACCACTCATGTATGAGGGACTCAATAACTTAGTTAAAGTCTTATAACAGCGTATATTGGCCAGTAATTTTCCACCAGGTTAATTCTGATTGACAGAGATTTTAAGAAGTCAATACATTTATTTTGGTCGTCTTTTATTTACAAGAATGAAATAGTCGCTACTAATTACTAACTTTCTTTACCTATGATGTAAAATCGTAGGTAAAGAAAGGAAATAAAAAATGATTATCCATAGGTGTTGGGCCAGACTTAAAGAATTTATCATATAAGGTTTGTTATATATGGATGACTTTCCAGACTTAAAGAATCTATATATAATTATGTTATTAGAGGATTGAAAAAATCACTCATGTATGAGGGACTCAACGACTAAGTTATAACGGCTTATATTGTTAATCATTTCATCAAATCACCTCTTCTAAACATAATTTCAAACATATTTAAGACAAAAGTTTGAAGAAGTTATTTGCATTTTGAATGGTCAATAGTTTGTCACCACGTTAAGTTTGATTGGAAATTATTGTTTATCATTTCAGCAACTGTCTTTTCAAACAAAACATTGGATTTTAGTCGTGCTTTATTTACAATAGTTGCAACTAATTATTTACATCGTAGGTAAAGGAAGGATATATATAAAAAAAAAAAAAAGAAAATTTGCCGATCCACAGGTGTTGGGCCAGTACCCTTTTACCAAGAGGAGCGTTACAGTTAAGAGTGACAACCTCCTAATCACCCCTTTTAAAGCGTCGTTTCGGACCGGTTTCGGACGACGCTTTCGAAAGGTTCATTGCATTTTGGTTAGCCGAGAGTTTAAAATGATAAGGAACAGAAACTCCACACACAGCACTGATACGGTGCTGTGCCTTTAGAGCATTTCCTGGTTGGCGACAAATTTTCCATGCTTCTTTTCTTTTGTCTTATTTATGCGTTGCTGCATTTCGGGAGAAGTTTTGGGATGTTAATAGGGGAGTCACGTCCTCCGAGGGAGGGTAATAATCGTCTGGTTCGATTCCTCGTCGTTTCTGCTGACTGATCATTCGTTCGAAAAGTTCTGTGCCAGGAGACTCAGGATTCAGCTTCGGGGCGAATCACGCGCATGTAAGCGGCCGGAATTCGATCGCTGGGAAAAGAATACTTTTTTTCTTTTTAACTTATTTCTTTTTACTAATTCGAGGTCCTATTCTTGCTTTAAGAAGTAGAAAAAGAAAAAAATGGGTTATTGCGAAAGGACGTGCTTCATAACTCGCTGCGAGTATAATTCTGTCTTTTAACGAAAATTACACCATTGCAGAAGAAAATAAAATAAAAAGGCAATTTATTTTAATATGCACTTTAAAAAAAAAGCAGCAATTGACTGGATATCTAATGGGAAGTGTTGTAGTAAGCTGTTGAGGTTTACTTTGAGGATGGAAAACCACTCAAGCTAATACCATATTATTGTAATAGCTTCCTTGTATGGTCAATATATTTTATTTAGTTGTCATATAAGGGTAAATGAAAACTTGTAGAGTTATTAAGTAGAGTTAAAATTTGTAGAGTTGACTTAAGAGTTATTTAATTTGTTCTGAATTTACCATATGTATGCCCGAGAGCTATACAATGCACTTATTTTTAAACTTTGCAGTTCCTCTTTTTTACCTAAAATTGTAAAAAAAAAAAAGTACAAATAATTTACAAATTAAGTGATTATTTAAAATGTATAGTATCTTATTATGCGATTTAAAATGCGTTTACAAATTAACTGATTATTTAAAATTTATCTTATTTCTTTATAATTCAAAATGCTTTTTAATTTTCAATAGTTCCTGAAATACGTAATTTGTTGATAGAAACGTAAAATGTGAAATAAAATCTTTTTTATGTAGCTTAAAATTAAAGTAATTTTTTCTTTCTTTAGCAAAGTTTAAAAAAAATTTAAATGCTCTAACTATTAAAATGCATTTACAATTTAAGAAAAAAGAGCACCTCTTAATTTACTTATATGAAAGCAAAGAATAATTTTAGATTTTTATAATGGCACATAAATGGACCCTGTTATTATATTAGATTTTTCAAAAACCAGGAGCCCTCCCCCAAAAAAAATATTAAACAGAAAATTCAACAAGTTTTCTTCAGTAATAAATAATAAAAATAAAATAATAATAATAATAATAATAAGCATTACAGAAAAAAAAAAATTAAGCAAAAATTTTACTTTAAAAAACAATATTTATCGATTTATTTATTTTTTTTCAAAATTCCTTCCCATATCTTCTTTTAAATACCTCATTTTAATTATTATTTGGTTATATGCTTTATAGACAATCTAAATTTATATTGAAAAAACAACCGGAATATTTCAATTTAAAATACAACTCTATATCAGATGTGTTTAACTTTTTTATATTTGATATTGACGAATTACATGGTTTTTAATTTGAAAAAAAAATAATCGCGGTAGATTTTATATAAAAGGCTGATTGCAAAAAATGAGACATACAAATTTAAGTTATTAATTGAAGTTTAATAGAATTTGGACAATATAACACGAAGAAATAGTGGTATTAATAACATCAATGATATTTAAAAATTGCACATTTTAAGGAAACACTTGCACAGGAAACTTAAGGAAACAAAATGTTTGTTAATTGAAAACGTTTTAATATGTGTTATTAACCATACCTAATTAGGTGTTTATGCTAAATAAAAAAATAATTTAACGATACCCAATGATGAGAAAATCGACGAATCTACATGAAAAAGAGGATATATTCGCGTTACATATACATTAACAGCAGCTATCTGTTAAAAAACACTTTGTGAAGATTTCATTATCCTCACTATTCTATACATTGCCAGGAAAATTTTAAAAAGGAATTTAATTTTTGTCACATACTTCACATTATGATAAAAACGAATTTCAGATACGTATCGATTTTTTCTTTAGTTGTTAAGTGGAAACAAAGATAGCATTTGTTTTTTTATTTCTATTTATTTCTCGACACAGTATTTGTATCGAAATAGAACAAACATCTAGACAGAGGAAGTCGTATGCATAGATGTTGTTTAACAAATCTTCTATCAGAAACTTAGTTCGAGCAGCAGAGCTGTTCTGTCACGGTACAATAATTTTATTTTATGGTAAAATAAATAAAAAGATAAAATATTACCAATTAAATAAATAGAATCCATTTTTAAAATTTGCTTGAAGGCTTGTTTTATTTTCAGCAACTGAAGCTGTTTAGAAAAGTTTAAAGTTAGATATGTCTGTTGAAGAACATTTCATTCTGTCTCAAAATTTGATTTATTTTAGTTCACCATTTATTTCAAGAGTAACTTTCTGCAAATTCTATACACAAAAAAACGATTTTGTAGCAGATGAAATCGACTAGGGATTAGAACAAATTTATTATATTTTTAAATACTTCTCATGATCACAAAATTTAAAAAACTTTATTATTTTTCTTTTAATAAATTTTTATTAAAATTGTATTTTCATCCAATTTGTATTTTTCAGATTTTTATACCTTTTTTTATAATATTATCAAAATAATTACATGATTTAATTATTCAAATATTTAATAATACGTCATAAAAGAATGTTAATTCTTTTATTATAATCCCGAAGGGATGATATTCGTATATAATCTAAAAGATTTATATTGTTATATAATTATACAAGAACGAAAATATTAAAAGACAATTCACAATCGGTAAAATTAAAATCACGATGAAATTTAAAAACTTGAAAAGTAGATTTTTAGCAAATTTGTTTCTCCTAACAAAAATATAACATAACTGGTTAACTTTTACTTTTATAATTATTATTATAAAAATTCAGATATAATTATGGTGTGAACTCCGTGGCGTCCACAAAAAATGAGCAGAAAAACAGTTATTGTTTAAAACAGACTCATCTAGCGCATCAAGACAGACTTTCATTTCAATTAGTTAAAATAATAACTCATAATATGTGTTGCTAAGTGTAAAGATTTGTCATTTATCAAGTCTCGTATTCTGGATTTCTTTTTTCAATCATCTAGCTTTCAGAATGTAAGCTGATTATTGTTTCCATTTTCTAAACTATTGTCAAAGGATCAATTACGTTTAGGAAAATTAGTATGGTTTGGTTTGTCTCTCTACGGTCATATTTTGTACATTCATTATTCATTTTTTATCAGTAACTACATTAATCTAATGTAGTTTATCGTAACTAAACAAGAGATCTTTTTCCAACCAGAAACGATTTTGAAAGATTGTACATCATGAATTTACAGATAGCGCTGCGACAGATGGGCAACATGGGTTGTCCCGATATCTCAGACTGATCTATTAGAGGTAGGCAAAATAAAAAACTAGAGAAGTTTCCCTTCCGTAAGCGAATCAATGTTCATGAAGCCTATGCTTTCTCAGTCAAGATTCGGGAGACATTGCGCAATTCGGTTAACAGGAAGGCAGTTCAACAAGATTCGCTCGCCTCGTCGTTTGCATTAATAGTCGAATGGGAGCGCACTGGAAAATCTACATGGTACCAAAGGCCAGAGCGCTAGCCTGCAGTTTACTGTGGATTCCGAATCACTAACAAACATCCATACCACAGCCAAGATTAGAATCTGAACCCTGTGGTACAAGGTCAGAGTGCTAGCCTACAGTTTATAGTGAATTGCGAAAAGCTAACAAAAGTCCATCAAAGCCAGGATTCGAATCTGAAGCCTCTGGTACCAAATAACAAAACGATAGCCAATACGCCATCAGCCTCGAAAATTAATTTAATCATCACCTAACATTATATCACGCATTATACCAAACATTATGTATAACTGATGAAATCAGTGATAAAATATGTTCACCCTTGATACATTAAAATTCATGAATGTTTAAATTTTTTTTAAATTTATTGTCGAATAATGGTCAAAAACATTTAATTTTAAAAACTAATTAGAATTTTAAGTAGTTTTACTTATTTATTTTAATTTGTTATGCACCAGATAAAAACAATAAAAACCTAAGAAAAAAATTGGGATTTCTTAGGTATCATCTCTTTATCAGTAATTGCATTTTCTTAGTATAATGTTTATCGTACCTAAACAAGAGATCTTTTCAAGACTAGAAACGATTTTGAAAGATTTTATTAGATTTGAATATCAACGAATTTACAGATAGCGCTGCGACAGATGGCCAACATGGGTTGTCCCGATATCCCAGACTGATCTATCAGAGGCAGGCAAAAGAAAAACTAGAGAAGTTTCCCTTCCGTAAGCGAATCAATGTTCATGAAGCCTATACTTTCTCAGTCATTGCGCAATCTGGTTAACAGGAAGGCAGTTAAACAAGATTCGCTCGCCTCGTCGCTTGCATTAATAGCCGAATGGGGAGCGCACTGGAAAATCTACATGTCGCAACTGCATGTTTTTTCTTGCCGGGCGCGATGGGATGAGAAATTATTCTCTTCTCACTCGAGGAGGGACAAGCGCCAAGAAAAAACCCTTGATGGCCACTCTACCGGAAAGATGGAAAACACAACAAGTCCAAGGATTTCCAACTAGAAAGTCGCAGGCATAACTGCACACTTCAAATAATTCGAGTCAACGTTCATGGTTAAAGATGGAATATAATAATGAGTTCTTGAAACTTTGTTTTCTGGGACACAGAGATAACATATTAGGAGGTTAATCATTCGAAACGATTCAATTTGGCTATTGGAGGTTATTGATTTTTTTTTCTCTATTTTGTATTTTGGGTAGATAAGTGGTTAGTCATTATAAGAAACTCATTTTTTTTTTTTTTTTTTTTGAAAAAGTTTCAAACATAAAAAAAAAATCATAATCTTAATGTTTCAATTATCTTGGAAATTGATAATAAAAGTGGAAGTTAATTTTTTTATTTTATTTTGTTTTTATTCATAATTTATATTGCTTTATTTAAAAAAAAAACTTGTTAAACCAGTTTCAACTTTTAAAAATAAGTTTGAAAATAAAATGTTTAACTTTTCAATGCAACAATTGCCATGTCAATTTGGCAATATATCATGTCAAGATGTAGGGACGTTCATATTTTTTTTTATTATTAATCGTATATTGTATATATGTTATATTTGTTTACTGCTTGATAGAGATTCACTTGTACTAACATAACATTAATTGTATGATTTATTGTAATTTAAATTGGGAATATTAAGAAATTTTTATGTATATTTAAAAATCATGAAATTTGCTTTGGATTTATTTCATGTGTGTGTTTCCTTCTCCAACTTGTAGAAGTCTCTAAAGACATTCGAACCTGTAGGTCTGTTGTTGTTGTTTCTTGTCCCCGTTTGGTATTCATCCAGACCAACCCCATGAACCCGTACGGACTCAAGATTGAAGGGAAAGGGGGCAACTTCTGTTGTGATGGAGCACCCGCAGGTAGGGTCTGGCTTGGCTCCGGGATATGCTACAGTCATCTGATGCTCTCGAAATTGCTTATTATTATTTTTCAATTGGTTGGTTTGGTTTTTCTGCTCTACGGTCAACTTGTACACACGAGGGCTAAACAGATCGGAACCTACAGTTTAAAGTGGATTCCGAACCACTACAAACATCCTTCCATCGCCAGGCATCGAACCCGAAACCTGTGACACCGAGCGCCAGACACTCGGCCATTCAGACCCTCTTGTAGGTCTATTGGTGGTATGGGTTATTGCAGATTTCTAGGTATATTGCTTTTAAATGGGTTATTGCAGAAATATTAGTGTTTAATGTGTGTATTGGGTAGTCGGTGTAACGTGTTCTTTCTAGGTTCGAGTTATTGTATAAAGGTATTTAAAGTTGCGAAACAGCACCACACAATACTGATGCTGTATTCTTACTGATGCACAGAAAGGTTAGAAATAAACATTTAAAAAGAAATGATTAATCTAATCTCCTTTTTTATGCTAAAATAATTTAATGTGCACAGGACAGAAAGTTGAGACAATACTCACACATTATATACATATAATGATGAACTTAACCATGTTTTGAAACGTTTTATGAAAAAGAAACTTGAAGCCAAGGAAATTAACTTGCGTATCCATGTTTAATGTAATAGTCATTTAGTTAAGGCTACAAGCATTTATGTTGCCGGCTGACTGTTAAACAACTCTGAGAAGACTCCTGGAGGGAAATTAATAGAGTGTGAGAAATTAATGGTGTGTAGCACTTTTAGTGAAAGTTCGAATTGTGACAAAGTTGCAGTCATTCATTACGAAGTGTTTTTGATTCAATGTATGTCCATAAACCTATTTACACTTCGTTTCACTGAGGTAGGAAGTTTCAAAAGGCAAAGCTATTAATAAACTTTCGAGGAGTGTTTGAAAATAACAGCATTTTGTAGTGAAAAATCATTCCAACTGCGGTTTTAAATTTACATCTTAATTAAGGAAGTCATCAGACTCGCAGTTAATATAATTATAGTTTATATTAATGAGGAAATCTTATTGCGCTTTATAATTATGGTTACGATTTACATTGAAGATCCATTATTTTAGTAATATATTGCCAACATATGAAATACATCAGCAAAGATGATGTATGAAATATGATGCAATATGATGCAATATGATGTATGAAATACATCAGCAAAGGCAAATATGTAGTATATATATTAAAAGATAATAAATACTCTAAAAATTCACTTCATTATAATTGTAATTGGGCCTTATGACTGAATGACTAGCGCTCTGGCGCTCGGTGTCAATCAGATTTTGGGTTCGAATCCCCTCGGTGCAATGTATACTTGCAGTGGTTTGGAATCCCCTTTAAACCGTAGGTCCTTGTCTAACAAGACTATTGAGCTTTGGACGTAAGGCTGACAACCCCCTAACCAGTAAAATAAAAAACTGTCTCCTGTCTCAAAATCTGCCAGTAGGCAAATGGCTTTGACCCAACATGAGGCTGTTGCACCAAAGAAGAAAATACTTGTAATTACTTGCTGTAATAGAACCGTAATTCCCACCTTTTATATATATATATATAGTTGGAACAAGTTTAACTTTTTTTAACAAGATAACTTTTATGTTGCTCGTCCACATTTTTTTTTTTAAAAATTAAATATCAAAAATTTTGAAATTATGTCTTTTGAAATTTGAATAATTTAAAGTTTAATTTAAATTAATTAATGGATTATAAATGTTTGTGATTGCATGGATTTAACTCAGCAAACCAGTTGAACGGACAGCTTAACTTTTTCCATTACAACGAAGATTAACTGTGGCTAAAGAGTTCTTGGTAATTCTTTTCATTTTTGTGTATTTTCATATTCTTATTTATCACCAGTTAAATGACACCCATCATATTAAATCGTCACTAGAGATATTGAATTAAGAGGATTGTCAGAATAATTCCTTTCGTCCGCATGCTATAAAAAAGTAAAATTTAAACCGAAAGTTAAATTCCTAGTTTTGTTTTGTTTTTGTTTTTTTTTTGTCAGCAGGTCCGATATCTTGATCCCTAGGAAAAACGTCTCCCCGCAGCTAATCCTAAGTAGGCCGTTAACAGAAACGCAGACACCACCGAGTCACAACTGTCTGAAATCACAACTTAATATCTGCCGATTAGCACAGGGTGTGCGGATTGTCTGAGCCAGGATCAGACAAATTTATCCGCAAAAACCACATTCGGACACAATAAACGACAGCAGCAAAAACAAGTCTGGAATACCAATGCAAGTAATGGTAAGTAAGCGATGTCAAATGATTAAGGCGGTGTGGGGTTGAAAATATTTCATAAAACATGATGTTGTTTTTGTTCCTTTTTAGAGGAGGAACAAAAAAAAAAAAAAAAAAGACAAAAAACTCGGTGACATTTCCCGCTAGCTGGAAAAAACTTATGTATGAATAATTCATGAGAATCAACCAGGTGTGATTTTCTGACTTTGGCTTCCGAAGGTTTTTTGGTCGACTTCAAAAAACCAAATCGTGGCAAAGCCTGGAGAACAAGCCTTCTGGGGAAAAAGACCATCTACGCATCGGTACCATTAGTCACTTGGAAAGGCATTTTACCTTTCGTTGCTGTCATGGAGGAAGCATCCAACGAAACAGCGAGGGGTATCGGATCGTTTGTAGAAAGTTAGAAAATAATAGCCAATTTTCTGTGTGTCCCGCAGCTATTCATATATAGATCTGGAGCATTTGGTAGTTAGCCATTGTTCCAAGTTTTGTTAGAATCATGCCTGCCTTTTTGCAGTTCTACTGAAACATACAAGTTTTCAGGCTGCCTGCGGTAAAAATAAAGAAACTTGAAATAACTTTGTGGTATCTCGAAGGATGTAGTAAATGTTGTTTACGACACAAAAGAACTTTGCCAATTTCAGTTTAGATATTGTCTGTATATTCAAAATAAAAATCTTTTCAAAAATTTAATCTTTCAGTAATCAGTTAACGAGAAGTTAAACGAGATTTTTTTTTTTTTTTTTGTCATGTATAAACTAAAATAACGCTTTTTTTGTTTGCATATGAGGGTGAGATAAATTTATACTATTTTAACTTAAATACAGAAAGTACAGTAGTGTTACTCGCGTCCGTAGTATATCTTCAAGCTACACGTGCCTCCTGGGTAGTGCTAAAGGAGTAACAGCGATACAACCCTTGCTTATGGCATAAAAGATTAAACGTTCTGTATTGCCAGGTGCATTAGAACAACATCAACAGGAAACGGATTTTTGGAAAAAAAAAAAAAAAAAAAAAAAAAAAAAAAAACCAGAGACATTTTTAAAATACATAGACAGTTAAAAAAATAATTTTCTTAAGGTTTGGTAAAAAGTCGAAGAAACGAGAGTGATTGACAGTAGTGATTACTGTCAATCATTCTTGATCGCTAATCTAATTTGTCAAAGATTGACGTCTTGTCTTTGCCAATGGAAATTCAGCTAATTTATAAGTTAGTTAGAACTTTATATCATTCAATGATTAATTAAAGTAAAATAATAATATATAAATAAGCAAGTAAATTACTTTATCTGCATTTTGTGACTGTTAGAAAAGTAAAATTCTGTCTTTAAATTCAGCTTATAATATACAGAACAGTCTGCATTCTTGAACGACTTTAACTTGAACATATAAAATATAATATAATAGACTTGAAGAAGCCGAGAAGCCTTGAAGAGTTTATAACAGATATGAAGAGATTTCTCATTTTCTAAAGTACTTTGTTGATGGATGTATTTCTCACAGCTCGTCAGTAAAAAACAATAAAGGCTGTTAACATCTTTTAAGCATTGAAACTTCTGTTTTTGAAGATAATTCCAAATAATATTAAAATTTTTATATCTTTCATTAATTGCGGTTAAACCAATAACTAAACGATGATTAAAAAAAAAAACCCGTTTCTGAAATATAATTTTTGTTTAATATAATTTAATTTATAGGACTCAAGACATTTTTGCCATACAAAAAATGTCCAGGACTGATTGGCCTGCATATATCTGAATAAAATTTCTATTACGATCGATTTTATTACGTTTTCTATAGTGTTTGAGAATAAATTAGCATTCATCAAAATGATTTTACGAATTAATAATAATATATATAAAACTATAGAGTGTTTGACTTCTAAACATATACGGTTTGATTTGTCGCTGTACGGTCATTTTGTCAAGCTAATTAGACCAGGATTTACAGTTTAATGTGGATTCCGAATCACCAACAAACATCCATGCCATGGCCAGAATTCGAACCTGAAGCCTGCGGTACCAAAAGGCCAGATTGTTAGCCAATTGGCCACCAGGCCGCCTCTAAACATATAAGAAAACAATGATACCAGTAATATAATATAACATTATTGGAATTGAAACAAGTTTAATTATTTAGATTATTTATTTATCGGCTTTTTGGTTAACTAGTTTCTTTCTTTTTCAATCGAAGAGAAATTCTTCGCGAAGATCTGCCAGAGTCAAACGAAAAAAAGGAAAATGAAAAATCATCATGATCTTGGACGGCATTAACCTGACAAAGGTTATGTCATCCCCCTGTCATTTTCCACGCAGAATTACCATGCCTACAAAAACGACCGCTCGAAATGCTTAAAGCTTATTTGCACAGCTTAAAACTTTCGTTGTCTTAACCAAAAACCCTTAAAAGCGGAACTTGAGCGAGATAGCTACAAATCGAAACATTCCCATAATCCCCTTAAATGCGCGACTACAATGAATACAAAAAAGGGTGGACTCCCCCTCCCTTTTTGGAGCTGCATCTCGAACGCTGCGTCGCCCGGGGCACACACCCCTGCGCTCCATTTGCTGCGGAGTGGCGCTCATTATTCGTGCTATTTCGCGCTGAGGCTTTCGCGGTACACCGACCACGCTCGAGTCCCGCGCGTGCCATGCTAACCCAGGGGTGGGTAGTATTTCCTGCCGAAATTCCTTCGCATTCCACCACTTTGAGGTTACAGTCCAGGAAAAGAGTGATCTCTGATCAAATATCAGCAGCAGTTTTTTTTTTTTTTTTTGTCTTGTCTTGTCTTATTATTTTTTTTTAACATGGAGGAATACGGATTGAAAGATTCTTAGAAAAGTATTGGATGAAAAAAATTGTATTGGAGGAATTTGGATTGAAAGTCGAAATTGATACTACAGGTTAAGTTTCGGTAGATTGATGATGAAATTGACACAAATCCACAGAATTTTAAGGTGAATATTCGAAATGCATATGAATGTGTCTTAGAAAAGTATTGGATGAATTTGGATTGAAAGTCGAAATTGCTTCTACAGGTACATTCCGGTAAATTGATACTGAGAATTGACACAAATTCAAAAAATTTTAAAGTGAATATTTGAAATGCGTATGATTGTGTCTTAGAAATAAACTAGAATTCTGTTCATAACTATTCTCTGTCAGTGATTTTTTTCCATAAAATTCTAATTTTGAAAAATTGAAATTAAAGACGGATACTTTACAAAACATTCACCGAAAAGAGATATTTAAATATTACATTTCTATAGAAAATACTAAATGCGGTTTTTCTTTTTTTTTTTTTTTTTTTTTTTTTGCATAAAAAATAAATCTTAATAGCTAAAATCAAAAGGCATTTTTTTTTCTTTTTGACAGAAATAATTAAGAATTAAAATCGAAATTGCTTGTAGAGCGGGACCTACGGCTTAAAGTGGATTCCGAACCTCTACAGACATCCATGGCTCCACCGGGATTCGAAACCTGTGGTACCCAACGTCAGAACGCTATCCACTCGCCAATCAGGCCCCGATATTTCATATAACTTAATTGCTTTAAGACATTTTCGCTTGATTTTTTTTTTACCAATATTAAGTATTAAAATAAAAAGTAATAAATATAGAGTCACTCCGCCATCAGACCCCTTTTTTGGCAAAAGGGTTTAAAGTTAAAAGTTAAAACTTTATAATTATCAAAAATTCAAAAAATTGCAATAATAAAATAAATAAATGAACAAACAAACAAAATCTTATATTTTTCACAAAACATATAGTTTTATGGCAAATAGAATATACATAGTAAAACAAAAAATTTAAGGATTTGTTGCAGTTACTTACTGTCCCATGATTTAAAAAAAATATAAAAATATCAATCCACACCTATGTAAACTAAGAAATGCATAACAATTCTCAATGCCTCAATGCAAATCTCTAATTGACCAATCCATTGCAAATCTCTAATTGACCAATCCATTGCAAATCTCTAATTCACAAATTCAAAGGTTTTAATGCTCTGCGGGCTCTGTGGATGTAACAATTGTCAAACCTATTCCCCCTGTACTTAGTTGCTCCATGTAATTCTCATAGTTTTAATGATGCGGTCATGTTTTAGGAATTCTCAGCTTCGGTGCTTTTACAACGCGTATTTTTGGTTCGTTATTCTTGGCTGCTTCTCAGCCTTTTATGTTCTTCTGCCACAGAGGTTTTTTTTTCCTTCTACTCCTTTTTCCTTGCAATTTCGAAGATATGATCTCGAACATCCGCTTAATACTTAATAGCCGGGAAGTGGAGGAAAAAGAGAAGAAAAAATTTCACTCGAATAAGCATGGTGCAAAAGTGTCAGCAATGTGATAAACAGATGAACAATTATTCTAACTCAAATTTAGATCTTACAAACTTGAGATTTTGATTTATTTTTATAGTATTTTCCTGTTGTACTTGTAAAAGTTCAAAAATTGATTTTTATTTCTTTTTGAAACTTACTAACGAAGACAATAAATATTTTTATGTGTCTCCAGTTATTGTATGTATTTTTAAACCTTTGGAGGTTTTTTATATATTAGTTTATTATTTGGTTATTTGGGACCTGATGCCCGAGGGATTAGTGGTCTGGCACTTACTGCTTCGGGCTCGAGTCTCCGCGGTACCATGGATGCTTGTTGTGATTCGGAATCCACCTTAAACTGTAGGTCCCGGTCTAATATAACTACAGAATATTAGGTATAAGGTTGACAACCTTACCCCGTAAAAAGAAAATGTCTTTTGCTTCGGAATCTACCAGTAGGCAGAAGGTCATGGTTTAATATGGACTGCAGTGCTCAAAAGTTAGAATTAGTTAGTTTAGGTTATCACTTTCTTTCATTAAAAATATTGTGAATAATTTTTTTAAAATTATGTATTTCAACACATTCCTTTGGTTAAAATTAACACTAACTACACAGTTCTAAATGTTTAACATTAATTTTATGATTTCAAAAAGAATTATTTTGTAATTATTTGGTTTAATTAAAATATAGTTATAATAATTATTAGTAAAATATAGTTATAATATAGTGATAATAATTAATAAAATATAGTTGGTTTAATTAAAAATATTAAAGTTAATCAAATTCGTCAAAATATTCTTATGTTTACCTTTATTTAATTTTAATTATTTTGGTTTTTAAATAAACAAAAAGTGCTTTATACAAAAATGACGTACAACGAACCACAATGAATTCAAATTAGCATTCATGTTAGAAAAAGTAATTTAATTTTCTGGTTAACTATTTCATATAGTTTTTACCCCGATATACAGTACGTCCGTAATCATGCAAAATCCCTATTGCTGTTGACATATTATAAGGGTTTTATAAAATAATTTAAACAAATAATTATTTTTGAAATTATAAAATTAATGTTAAGCATTTAGATCTATGTAGTCAATGTTAACTTAAAGCAGGGAATATGCCGAGATATTTAATTTTTTAAAAAATATTCAAAATACTAAATGAAAGAAAGTAATAAACTAAACTAATTAACTCTAACTCGATGACATTATAGCCCATGTTGGATCATGGATACTTAAATACATAAATGCAAAAACTGCTAGAGGAAAGATATCCATAAATTAAAATTTAAAAGTTTAATTTTATGTTTTTCACGTCTCATCCCCTCTATTAACTGATTGATTCAACATTTACTAAAATTCTGTCCAAAGAAATTTGCTTCTGCCTTCTTCTGAAGAAATTGCGGGCATAGTTTTTGACAACCATCTATTTTGACAAAGATGTTGGCATACTCAATTTGTATTCCAAACAAAGATCGTATACCATGCAAAATGATTCGCGTCCAAATAATTGGATAAAGTTGGACCAAAATAGTTGGTTCCAAAAACTTATATAGAGATATTCACTGCATTTGAAATTTAAAGATTCTTATCATTAGACAGTTAAAGAGGAAAGTTTGCAGACTTAACTAGAATTCTGTATTAGGGATTTAAAGATAATGGATTCAAGCTATGGCTCATACATCGACAGCAAGGAACTGATATCTGATTAAGACAACACAGCGATGGTTTGGTATGTCTTACCTTCAGGGCTGGAATTCATATTCGTAGGGGAAGTGCGCCATAGGGGACCTTGAAGCGCACTGCTGAAATTGCTCCCGTTGGTTATATTTTCAGGGATCACACCTAGTATGCGTGGAGAAATATATGTTACGAAAAGATCTTCGGACAGTGATACAGTACATTCAGCAGTGTTGGTTATAGGCCATTTATAAGAATGGCAAGAGTATTGGAAAAGTGAGATTGTTAAGCATCACTAAAAATATATACAGGCAAAAAAAAAAAAAAAAAAAAAAGAAGTGAAACAGAAACAGAAGTCAGAAAGAAAGTTAAGCATTAATTATTAAAAAAATTAGTATAACATCTTTTAAAATTAGTGCATTTGTAAAGAAAAAATGGATTGACAGTGTTATTTTTAATATATATACCACACAATTTCAACTTAAAGCTTTAAAATATAAATTTATATTCTACATTTCATTAAAAAAAAAAAATTCAGGATTATTTTAAACATGTGTTTTATATTCATAAGAAAACTTGAAAGTAATCATAAATTAGATTGAAAATGAATAATATCAAAAAATGCTAAGATCAAAAGAGGAAAACCAAAATCTTACACGATAAAAACACAAATGTGATTAAAACGTATATTTTTAAAAAAGAAAAACAATGAAAAGGAAATAAAGAATTTTTCTTCTACTTTTCGATTTTAAGGAAATAAGAAATTGTTAAAATTAAATTGCAAACAAATTTTTATCTTACATATTTATAATAAAACGATTTCCTTTATTCAGTTAATTGTCGCTCAACTTAACTACCAACTGGTCGCTGTTTATTTAAAATGCATGTCGTTTATCTGCTTATTAAACTATTTTTATTGATAAAATACTAAAATCTCACATAACAATAATAATAATAATAATAATAATAAAAACTATTGGATTTAAAACTTTTGAAATCGGTAAAAATAAATAAATAAAAACACTGCTAACTATTGAATTTAATATCCATGAATATTTATTAATCTTTTGAATTTTATAGGCATTTTAAGAACACTTTTATGGTAACAACTGTATACAATCTATAAATGGGACAGTTACCAACAGTTTTGATCAGAGAGTAGCTTCCGTTGGTATATCTTTGGTTGGGAAATAACATAATAAAACTGGTTAGTTATTTTTCTAACAATTTTTTACAGACAAAAAAATTGTCATGTGAAATGGAAAAAAGGCAAACCTGTCGAAATTGGTAAAAATAAAAACACTACTAACTATTGAATTTAATATCCATGAATATTTATTAATATTTTGAATTGTATAGGCATTTTAAGAACACTTTTATAGCAACAAATATATACTATCTATAAAAGGGATAGACAGTTATGAAATATCAACTATTCTTATTGATCAGAGAGCAGTTTCCGTTGGAGTATCTTTTGATGGGAAGTAACATAATAAAACTGGTTGGGTATTTTTTTTTTTCAATAATTTTTACAGACAAATAAAAAATCGTCCTGTGAAAGGGAAACAAAGGCAAGTGAAAAAGGAGTATGAGTTTACCCCCCTTCCTTGGCCTCCGAACAAGTTGTGTTGGTGAACCAGTCTGCGTGAGGAGTTCCCGAGACATGGGAAGAGCACGCACACCAGCAAGGAACAACGTCTTGTATTGCCATTTAATGCAAATGATATTACTTAAATGCAAAATAAACGCAAAGGGATGAGAAGTATCCATCACTGATTTGTGTGATGCATCATTTTGGTGAACGACATAAGTGGGAAAGTGAATTATGTCAGCGTTATCACTTTAAGATCTTAAAAGTCAAGTTGAAATTTACCATTGAATGGATGATTTTGGTCTTAAAAAATAATTAATTCTAGAAAAACAGATTTTATTCATCTGCAATTCTTATTAAATTTATTTTAAACATATATTAGGATACATGTATGTATCTCTAAAATGTTTTACATCAATAAAATATATATAAAATTAACAATAGAGATTGGAAATTTAGTTATTTTTATTTAATTATTTAGTTACTTTTCTGATTTTTCTGATAAATGGCTAAACACAATACGATTGCAGACAAAAAATTATCGAATTAAATTTATTTTAAGTGGAGAAAGACAAAAGTTCAATTCCTAAATCTGTTTAAAAACAAGTTTAAAATATTTTTTACAACATATCTAGAAAACTTTGAGTAAAATTGTTTAACTATTTGTATTACGATCAAAAACTAATTATATTAGTAACAATTTTTAACTATTCAATCATCTAATTTCTCTGATAAATGACTAAAGTCAATACTATTGCAGAAAAAATTTATTGAATTAAATACAGCCCTAAATTTTACATGAAGAAAAGACAAAAATCCAATTCATTAATTCATTTTTATACTGTTTCCAAGAAGTTTAGAATGGAAACCTTTTTTTTTTTTCTCATGATTATATTAATTAATACTCTATATAAATGAAATTTTTTGGCACTTACGTTTATGAACGAAGGTTTACCAAGTGAGATAAAAATCAATACCAGTTCAAATTGAAATAGATTCTACATAAATGGGCAGGAAAATGAAATAGGTCCCTATTGGCTTTTCTTTTATTTGATTTTTATTTATTCAATTATTTCAACTCAACTAATTTTTTATTCACTGTATTGTAAAAAGTTGAATTGTAAGTAATATAAGTATCCACTATTGATACAAAATATTATGACAAGTATATAAATCATAAGTTTTTAAAACAATAAAAAAAAAAGTTTGCTCATTTTTCATTCCTAACGAGCGAATAATTTTTAAGTTCATATACTTGCAGAAGAACAAAGTAACTGAGTTGGTTATGAAAAAAAAAAAGAAAAAAAAGAAAATCATTTGTCATCGTTGAGATGATATATTACGAATCACCGAAGCATGGCAATAACTTATTCATATGTGCGCTTTAATTTATATGTGTTCAAAAGATTAAAATAAAAGTCGCAAAAACGTGAGTAATAATACCACGAAATGTGTTTTTCAAACGCGAATTGTTTGTACTAGTGTAGTTCTGTTTCAAATGTATCATTTACATTTATATATATTCCCATGAATTATATTGGAACAGGAAACTTAAGCAATGAGAATTTGAACTAATGTTGTTTTAATGTTAAATATTGTTAAATATTTCTTTTTACATTTTTGTTTCTTTTAATGTTAAATATTTCTATTTACATTTTTTGTTTTATTGTTATTATTATTAGTTTTTTTACATTGTTTTGTTTTGTTTTTGGTTACATTTATGTTGAGTATTTTCTTAACCTTTTTTTTTTTATGTTTGTAAATCTAAAAATATATTAAATATGATGTTGTAACCAAATTTTTATAATAAATTTACGAAAGTATTTGTACAATTTATCACCTTAATTCAGTTAATTAAAATTAAGCATAAATTACTTCATTCCTTCATTATCATAATTAATATTTTTAAGAAATATATACTCATGGTAAATCCCGCACGAAAGTGTCAGAGATTAAATATTTTTTTTAACTTTCACATCTAATAAAAGCAATGAAAAAAACAGCAAAAAAAAATCGGTGGTATATGAACATGAACATTAAATGCAAACCATGAACCCCTTCGAAACATACAACAGTATTAAGGATTCTTAAAAATGAATGAAATAATTGTAGAAATCAATACAGAAAATTTTTACTCAAAGTGGATTGTTAGTAAAATTTCAAACAATGCATGTAAATTATATTTATTTTTTCTGTAAATGTATTGTTTTTTAATTTTTTATAAATTCAGTTTTGACATTCCTCACCTTGTAATATATGCAGAACGTTATTATAATCTTAAGATATAAGAATTGTCTTTTAAATAAATTGCTTTTTAATTGCCATTAATTTTCTAATGCAAATAATTTTGATGTTTCTTTACATAGTAGAAGTACGGTTATATCTAACTTAGGTGAACACAGGGTTAAGCAGTTCTAGATTTTCTATTCTATTAGTAAAATAATATTGTATTACGTCGTTTATTTCTGCTTTTTTTTTTTTAAATCAATTTTTCATTAATATCCTTCCCCTTTTTTTAATTTGACTTCTTTTTATTTATTGTTTTCGCCTTCATTATCAAAATTTTTTTTTAATCATAAATTACTTCATGATAATAAAAGTAAAATTTTTTTTTTAAAAAATGGAAATTTTACTATTTTATAAGGAAAAAAGATTTTATCTTCAAAATAATTTTGGATTATTTTTATAGCCCGGAAAATTTTAGAAGGGATCAAATTAAGATTAGATTTTAGAAGATCAAGATCATTAGAAGATCAAATTAAAAATTATATGAAATTAGAAATTAGACGGAATTAGAAATTAGAGATCTGCAATTAGAAATTAGATGGAATTAGAAATTAGAGATCTACAATTAGAGATCAAATTAGAAATTAGACAGAATTAGAAATTAATTAGAGATCTGCAATTTTGTTAAATATTTTTTTTTTTTTTAATTAGTGCTTTTGTTAGTCGTTGGCTCTAATTTAATAAAAATATGTATTAAAATGCAAAGTTTTATTCCGGCTTATGCGATTTTCGTATGACTTCCCAACGGTATAATTTCGCTATATTAATATTCACTAAAATTTTATTAAGAAATCATAACAGCTACTTCATACAAACTATTTCATTACCCTTTAAAAGAACTATCTTCTAATGAAACGTACGCAATGCATTTCTTTTGCCCGAGACTTAGACCATTGTCGCCCTCACAGTTGACAAGGCAAAAGCCGTATCTCATCCTCAAGCGTGTACATGAGATGACAACAGGACAGTCCAGCCACAAAACGGGCGTCTTCTAATGACAGTCATCAGCGTCGTGCTAACAACTCCGAATGACCATGGCAATGAAAGAAAGCACAATGGGCCCCCCGAAAATGGCTCCTGTGTTTTTCACGATGGTCAGGCTTGACCGGTCCGCATGATGGCAGCTTGTAAAAGGGCTCGACTCATTTACATCGAATGGGGCCCCGAGTTAATTTCATTTTTGCGTGAATTAGACGATTGCGTTTTCTTTGAGATGACACGCCGGCCGTTTATAGTTGTTTCAGAAATGAACCCACCGCTCTGATGAAGTTAGGTTGGCATTAATGACATCGGAGTTTTGATTCTCTGACATTTATTCATGAATTTATGAATTGAAGAATAATGTTTCACAGGTTCATTTAAATAAATAATCTTCCCGGTGATGTCAAAGGGATCATGCCATAATTCCTTTTCCAAAGCAATTTCAACAATTGTTTTATCCTTCGCTTAAAATACTTGCTTATTTTTCACGTGATTTTCACAACCAAAATCTTACATATTAAAAGCAGAAATTAATTAGTGGACATTAAATTCCTTTTAAAAAGGTTGCGCGGTCTGCTGGACAATTGGCTATCGCTCTGGCCTTTGCTGCTTCCGCCTGGAATCCTGGCAATGGAATGGAAGTTTGTTAGTGTTTCAGAAATCCACATTAAACTGTAGACCCCTGTCTAATTAGCCTAAAGTGTGCACAAAATGAGAGTAGAGTGACAAACCAAATCTTCCAAATATAGGAAGGATTTATTTACAATCTTATTGGAAAACGATCTTTTCCAGAACAATTTGTTGCAGGAATACTTAAATAAATACGTAAAGCGATATCTATATTTGGATAGATATCGCAGAGATCACGAGAATGTAAGAATTCATTTATTTTTGACGCAGAGCTTATGTTTTCTTGTAACTTGTAATTGCTCCAAGTAACACTGCAGGTGAATGCACTCATTACTTAATACTTCTTCTAAATCGTTTGAATATTTTGCCACTGTCTTTGCCATTTGCCCTGTTAATTTACCCATATTAATCCGAAAATTTTGGCACCTCTAAAAACTTGTCGCTCTAGGCCCGGGCCTCGCGGGCCTAAACCTAAATCCGTCACTGTAAGTATGCATAGATAAAACAAGTAATATAAAAAAAAAAAAAAAATTAAGTCAATTCCTTTTTTTTTTTTTTTTTTTTTTTTTTTTTTTTTTTTCACTCTATTGCAGAATTGCAAGGAAGTTGGGCTTATCCCCGAGATACAAAACGATAATCAAGAAGATAACCAGCAAGAACAGCCCGATCTTTATAAATAATTTTCATTTTTGTAAGTTTATCTGGCGGCATCTATTGGTAGATATATGCAACTTAAATCTAAAAAAAAAAACTAAAATTAATTAATTAAATTTAAGTACTGAATTAATATTCGAAAAAAACTGTATTAACATCCAGTGTCATCCACTACAAGTTCAAAAAAGATGTATTTGAACTTGAGTTGGATGAATAAAAAGTATTTTATGAACGATTAAAAATTTAAACAAGATATATATAGGGAGAGTGTGAGCTAATAGAAGGAATTGAAAAAAAATCGCTACACTTTCTTGTCTCTGTAACCCTTTCTCTTGGAGCACTTTCATTTTGACTTGAGAGAAGAGATAATTGGGCAAAAACAGTATTTATCCTGAAGATACAAAAACGATAATCCAGCAAGAACAGCCTGATCTTCCGAAGCTCAGACTGGACACACACAGTGATAGGTTGTGAGGGGGAAAAAACCCAAAGATTTTATGAATTCGTCTCACGCGCGCAATGAGCTGCGGACCGCAACGGTATTAAATCCTCCAAAATCAATTCGATAAACGGCCTCTATTAAAGCCCTCTGTTATCGGCTTCTCCCTCCCTAAGCTGCGGTCACCCCAAATCTAATAGAATTAAATTGTTAGCCCATCCCATAGAAAATTCGCCGTGATTGATTCCTTTTCTTAATTCTTTAATGAGTGTTCGGGGTTCGGTCCAACATCCGGCAGATGGCGCGCTCTCTCGGGAGAGTGATGACTTTCGCAGACGATAACGCGCGGACCTTTCGCGTTCGATCGTTGCTCGAGGGCGGCCATGTTTAAATGGAACGATTGACAGAATACATGAAATATAGCTAGAAAGTTAATTTTTCAAAAATTTTATGAATTAGATATTTATAAAATAAGATATATATAGAAGAAAGTGATCAATTTATAAATGTAAATAAACGAATTGCCTTTTGTAAATCATTATCTTGCATTTCGAATGCTAAAATAAGTATCTCCAAAACAATTTTGCACAGAATTAAAATAGAATTTAAATATGACTTAAGTAAAAAATTTTGTTTACATATATAACATTGAATAATTAAAAAAAAAAAAAAAAAAAACTAACTATAATTGCATTTACAATTATACAAATATTATGACATTTTTTAATTTAATATTTTAAATCCACAAATTGCTCAGTCAGATTTTTTTTTTACTAGCTATTCTGGTTAAATACGTTCGATTACTGATTCTGGTTAAATCCGTTTGACTTTTGTAAATAATTATCTAGCATTTCAAATGCTAAAATAAATAAAATTTTGCACAGGAACTCAAATAGAATTTAAATAGGACTTAAGTACGATATTTAAGTTCAATATTTTAAGTATATTGTGTATATTAGGTTATTATATATTGCGTATTAAGTACAATATTTTGTTTGCATATATCATTAACAACTTTCCATAACAATTATTTCAATTTTGAACAATTTTTAAATCAAACTAAATATAATTGGATTTACAATTATACAAATACTAGAGAAAAATATTTAATGCCATATTTTAAATCCACAAAATGCTCAGCTAAATTCTTTTTGTACTAGCTATACTAGTTATATACGATTGATTACGAATATCAAAAGCCTATCTTCCTAATGACAATAACAACAACACATGCGCTTTTTTTTTTTTTCTTCTTCGGAAGAAATTTCAGAGCTATTATCACAGCAATTTTAGCTGTCACATCCGATTCACAATATGCAAATAAGTCGGAAGTGCTTTTTGAAATTGTGTTGCAAGTGGCATCCAAATGAGCCCGGCTTGCAGATGGTTTGGCGCTTGATAAATTAGAAATTAACTGCCATCACGCTGTCATCCATTGTTCAACTATCACTACTTCTCACTATCCATGTCAAGATGGTGTCGCTTTTTGCATAATTTATCACTTCCAAAATGGCCAACTAATAAATTGATGGGAACTGTTTAAGAAATCATTGTATCATTGGCATCTAAACACTAAATTGGAATATCTTTGCAATTGAGTATTTAATGATTTTGTCCTTGAGAAGTTGAATAAATTTGATTTGCGGTTTCTTTTATTACACTTTTATTATACGACATTTAACATAAAAAAGTAAACAATTTTTCATGCACTAGCCAAAAATATTCAACAAATAAGTACTTGATATGAAGTTTTGATTGAAAACAATCAAAAAATAATTTTCAATGCGCAATTTATTTTATTTTATTTCTTAAAAAATTAAATTTTTCACGAATGCATTTCTGCGTAAAAAACTTAAATCATTTTTTTTTTAATTGGAAATGTAGAAAATAAAACGCTATACGTTTTTTTAATCTTGTGATACATTTTACTTTTAATTATCACAGAAAAAATAAAATTTAATTTTAAAGTTTAAAAAAATTTCTTTATATTTTCAATTTTAATGAAATGATAATATTTTAATAACACTAATTATTAAATAATAATTAACAATTATTAGATAACATATGTGTTATTAAATAATATTTTAATAATACGTATGTTATTTATGTATTACATTTGTATTGATTTATGATATGAAATAAAAATAATAGGACTATAGCGAGTTGTCGATTTCAATTTTTTGATATTTATTTTTCATTTCTATTTTAAATATTTTTCTTGCCCTTAAAATAGACAAAGCAGTGTAAAAGATCTATATGGTGTATATCAGCAAATCTTTAATAATATTTAACTCTAAAGACACCAAGACACCCCACCTTTATTTTTATATCATTGTAAAAAAATTCTATTTCAGTCATTAGAAATCATCTTTTGTAAAATCCTTTTTTTTTTATAGTTAATCAAAAATTCCAGTGAACTCAGGCTTTGATATAAAATAAGAAGTTTATTCAAAACATAAAAATTTTTCCTTTATTTTTATATCATTGTAAAAAATTCTATTTCAGCCATTAGAAATCATCTCTGATTTTGTAAAATCCTTTTTTTTATAGTTAACCAAAAAATTCCAGTGAACTCAGGCTTTGATATAAAATAAGAAGTTTATTCAAAACATAAAAATTTTTCCTTTATTTTTATGTCATTGTAAAAAAATTCTATTTCAGCCATTAGAAATCATCTCTGATTTTGTAAAATCCTTTTTTTTATAGTTAATCAAAAAATTCCAGTGAACTCAGGCTTTGATATAAAATAAGAAGTTTATTCAAAACATAAAAATTTTTCCTTTATTTTTATATCATTGTAAAAATTCTATTTCAGCCATTAGAAATCATCTTTGATTTTGTAAAATCCTTTTTTATAGTTAATCAAAAAAATTCCAGTGAACTCAGGCTTTGATATAAAATAAGAAGTTTATTCAAAACATAAAAATTTTTCTTAACTTTTAATAAACTTTGTTTCCTACTAGGGCAAAAGAATTTCCGAAAAGCAGAGAAAAATATTTATTTATAATAATTAGATTATCTTTTGAATTTTGAAATAAAAGAACATTTAATTTTAATATTCCTTATGAAAATATAAACTAATTATTAAATTAACTATTAATGCACACAATAGAAAATCGTTCCTAAGTTCTCAATATTTAATAGACGTTAAATGGAAATCTGTATTTTTTAATTTATTCAAAATTGCAGTGATGTTGTTTCAATTTTATAATAAAAAATAAAAATAGACTTCCTAGAAGTCCATAATTACACTTCCGCTGTAGCATCTTTAATTTTTTTCTACAATTACACAAATTACATATTCCACAGCATGTTCTAACTTCTTTCAAGTACACTGTTTATGCAAGATTTCTCGATAAATTATTGCCATGATATATTATTATTAATTATTAATGAATTATTGCCAATTATTATTTATTATTAATTAATTATTGTCAATTGTTATTTATTATTAATTGTTGCCTTATTTATCCAAAAGTGCCACGATATCGTTTTAATTTCATAACAAAATAAAAACAGACTTCCTAGAAGTCCATAATTACACTTCCGCTGCAGAGTGTCTTTAATTTTTTTGTATACAATTACATAAATTACATATTCCAGAACACGTTCCAACTTCCCTTTCAACTTCTTTCGAATACACACTGTTTATGCAAGGTTTCTCGATAAAAGCAATTTTCGACAGCCTTCTAAATTAAGTTGCACCTTGTGAACTCCGTGTGGAGAATATTCACATGATGCTCTTTTCACTAGAACAGCAGACCGAGCAACTCACCTCTTCCAAGAACACGACAATTAAAAGGCGAAAGCGAACGCCGAAAAAAAAAAAAAAAACGAAAGCAAGAATTCCAAACAGGAATAAACAACACGAAAGCGTTCTATTCATTACGCCAAAGAAAACGAACGTTGATAAAAAGAACAAAATAAAGAAGAAAAAAAGTCACGTGACTTATAAAGATTTATTTACTTGTTGCTTTTTTTTGTAAGCAATGTGTCCATCCGTTCATGCATAACATCCGATTCTGAGAGGTGGTGCTCATTATGAGTGGATGCCCCCTATTTCGAACACCTCCGTTCACCCCTTCCTCTTCTGAAGTCGTCTGTATTAACCCTTCTACGAAGAAGTCGCTAAGTAAGTAGATTGCCTTAGGCGGCAAAAATTGCCAATAACAAAAGTGAAACGGATCAATTAAGGAAGTTCGAAGTAGTAGAAGAAAAAAATTCGAACAAAAAAAATTAATAAAATAAATATGACTATGAACATGGTTTTTGATTTGATTTCTTCTTGTTTTTTTTGTTCTTCTATTCGGTGCTGTTTATTTTTTCAAAGACCAGTTGTTCTGGTGTTGATTTAACGGCAGATTGTATTATCGCTTTATTATTACTATTTTTTTTATTTTTTTAATCACTATCATTATTAACGCGGATCATTAAGAATTGTTGAATTAAAAAGAGAAAGAAAATGGAGACATAATTCGTAGAAGAAGACACCTGAAAATATTTTTAAGAACAAATGATTTTCTAAGAAACCAATTGCTTTTTTCTGTTAATTTGAACATTTAAATTATTAGTTATTGTCTTCCCATTTTTTTAAATTCATCAATATTTATTTTTTAATTTTAAAATGTATTTTGACTATTAAAAGAAAATTATTTTATGTAGAAAAAAATAATAAAAAAATGTTTTAAAGAATAATAGAAAGAATAATGCAGAAAAAAATAATCAATGTTTTAAAGAAAAATAGAAAGAATGATGTTGAAATATAATTAATGTTTTAAAGAATAATAGAAAGAATGATATAGAAAAAATAATTAAAAAATGTTTTAAAGAATAATAGAAAGAATGATATAGAAAAAAAAATTAAAAAAAAAAAAAAAAAGCTTTAAAGAATAACAAAAAGAATGATGTAGAAAAAAAATAAAAAAATGTTTTAAAGAATAATGTAGAAAAATAATTAAAAAATGTTTTAAAGAATAATAGAAAGAATGATATGAATATGAAATATATGAATGATATGAATATGATATGAAAGAATAATAGAAAGAATGAAAAGATAATAAAAAAAATGTTTTAAAGAATAATAGAAAGAACGATTAGAAAAAATAAAAAAAAAATGTTTTAAAGGATAATAGAGAAAATGATGATATTAAAAAATAATAATGTTTTAAAATGAATTGTTTTTTTAATAAAAGTGATTGATTGTATTTTTATGATATAAAATATTTGATTTCTTTCTTTTTTTTTTTTTTAAATAATCATTCATACTTTTCTAACTAATTTCTGTCGTAAAAAGAATTGCCATTAAAATTTTTTTTTTTCAAATTATAAGAAAAAAAAAAAAAAAGCATCTGATCATCTGTTTTTAAATTAGTAGTTTGAAATACAATATTTCTATACCTCATTTTATCATGTAAGTATATTTTAACATTAACATAAAATTCACAATAGCAACAACAAAAAAAAAAAAAAATAAATAAATAATGCAAAATGCAACTAAATAATTTACTTTTAAATATACGAAAAAAAAAAAAATTTGTTTTAGATTGGCAATAAATGTTTACCTTTTTCTTCTTTCGAATCTTTTTCTATCTTCAAATATAAAATTTTCTAATGATTAGTCTCAAATTGCTGAAAATTCTGTTGTCTTCCGATAAAATCTAAAAATTGCCTTTTATTTTAAATTTCTCCAACTACACATAATTTTTTTTTTTTAACCTCATGAGTATGTCTTTTGAGAACGAAAATTGCACTTTCAAATATATATATTTCTTGAACATTTATCGATTTAACTGTTTCAAACTCTACCTGAAACACAAATGACTAAAGTACTAACCTGGATATGCCATGGTGGCGGGCTGTATTCTATCTAGGGTGGTGCAGTTAGACATGGGGCTAACTGGGTACCGGCCCGAGTTGTAGTAGGACATGGTAGAGTTTGGTGTGTAGCTTGAAGGCGGAGGGGCATATTGCAAGGGCACGTCAGGCGCTCGGTATGGGCTGAACAAACCCGAGGCCGCCCCGTTCCCCCGGGGTGCCATGCCGTCTCCTTGACTCGGCCACAGGGTGTCTGGAAGGTAACAAAAAACACACGTTAATCACACTTCATAATAAAAATATATTAATCAGAATGTATATTAATTTGGAAAAAAAAAAATTTTTTTTTTTTTGCTTCTATTAAAGTTTATAGAAGTTCGTTAATTAAGGTTATTAAAATTAAATTACTTTTTCATTTTGATTTGATTAAAAAATGAACAAAACAAATTTAGATTACAGCAGCTACAAATGATTGAAATACACTAGATTTCATTTGTAAAATGTTCTTCTTCAATGGCTCGACACCATGTTGGGCTAAGGGCATTCGAGACAGAAGATGCTTTCTTTTTATGGCGTAGGGTTGTCAACACTATACCCAACATTTTACAGTCATATTAGACAGGAAACTATGTTTTAAAGTGGATTCTGTACCACTATAGCATCCATGGTGTAGCCGGGACTCGAAACCGAAACTTGTAGTACCGAGCACTAGTCACTCGGCCATAAGCCCCATTATTTGGCCCTACAGCCCATGTTAGGCCAAGGCCGTTTGCCTATTGACAGATTTCGAGACAAGAGATGGTTACTTTTTATGAGGTAGGGTTGTCAGTCATATTAGACAGGAACAGTGGACAGTTTAAAGTGGATTCCGAACCACTACAACATCCATGCCATAGCCTCACTCGACCCTGAAAACCTGTGGTACCGAGCGCTAGTCACTCGGCCATCAGGTCCCTGTAACATATTACCCTTTTAAAATTATTTCATCTAGAACAACGAATGTTTTTTTTTTTTTATCAATAATGTTTTTAAGAATTAAACTTTGTAAGAAGATTTTAAAATGATAAGAGTCCTGTTTCTAGATAATTAGCTTAACAAAACAGTTAGAAGAGCAGCTGTCAGTGATAAGTAAACCATAAATCATAAAACGTCCTATCAAATTAATGC
Organism: Caerostris extrusa; assembly: GCA_021605095.1. Lineage (NCBI taxonomy): Eukaryota > Metazoa > Arthropoda > Arachnida > Araneae > Araneidae > Caerostris > Caerostris extrusa. The sequence goes on along the minus strand of BPLR01018225.1, from coordinate 37,762 downwards.
AATTAATAAAAGATAACACTAGCGTAGAAGAAGATTCATTTAAATCAATCAGACAAACAAGCTGTTCGTGACAGTTCCACAAACGTACCGAAGAAGAATACCTCAAACGAATTATCAGCTACAAAAAAAAGAAATATCTTTGTGTTTCTATTCCGATTGTTAATATGCATGACCATCTATCTGCAATTGTTTATGAATTTTTAAATTTATTTACAATTCATTTCCCCAGCAGGTGGTCCATGTTTAGATGGCAGTTAGTTATGGTTCAAGAGCATCCGTATATTTAATGACCAACTTTTTTGTTTTGTAGCCAGTTTCTTTTGCTATTGTTTCAATTTGAAAATTTTGGAATTGTCTTGCTCTTAATTAAGGAACGCCTAATCTAGTAAAGTTTTAAGAAAGCGGGAAATAATTAGCGAAATTTTAAGAAATTTTTAATGAGTTATTTAAAAAAAATTACAAAAAAAAGTATAGAATCATATTCTTTAATATTAAAATCAAAATTAAATATGGTAAGCATATCATAATGTTTCATGTGAAAAACCTAAATAAAAGATAAAAAAAATTAAAATATAATAATAACATCAATTTTATCTACATTTAATTTTAATCGACAAAATGTTTGATCAACTATTCTGAATTGTTCAGAATCTGAATTGAATCTGTTCCAAATTGTTCTGAATCTGAATTGAATCTGTTCCGAACTGTTCAAAATCTGAATTGAAGCTGCTCAAAATTGTTCTGAATCTGAATTGAATCTGTTTCGAATTGTTCAAAATCTGAATTAAATCTGTTTTGAATTATTCAGTTCTGAACATGAAAGTTCAGTTCAGGTACATGAAACTTGTAATACTTACCAACAAATTATAAAACAGTTGTTTTAGTCGTTATTTTTCTTTCTTTATATTACATGTTGTTAATAATCAGTCATATAAACAAGTTTAGTTCACACGAAATTTTAAAATGACGAAATTTTTTTTTTTTTTTTTTATATATAATTACTTTATTTATTAATACTTTAATAAGAAGAATATTTTTATAATCAATTATTACTACAAATAACATAATAAAATAAATAAATCATTCACAATGTATTGAATTGGATTACTTTTAACATCTTAAAGCATATCATTATTTATTTATTAACATTTTTGTAGTAAACATTATTAAAAAAAAAAAGTGTTTTTGTTATGATTTTTAATTGATAGGTGAAATACATTATCCATAAATTTTTAAAAAAAAGATTATTTACTTTGGCAATATTAATATAATTTTTTGTGTTAAAATTTATTTTTATTTTCCCGAAATTAAATTGTATTTTAGTTTCAGATATATCACTCTTAGGAACTTTAGATACATCCATATCATTTTTAAAAAACCCCGAAGAAAAAAAATTGATATGCAATTACGAATTTTTTATAATTAATTTTTAATTTTTTTATATTTCATTGTTCTGTTAAGCAATGTATAATTTACAAGGTTGAGTTTGTCACTCTACGGTCATTTTGTGCACACTTCGGCTAATTAGACAGCGATCTACAGTTTAACGTGGATTCCGAACCGTTAACAAACATACATGCTACAGTTAGAATTCAAGCTTGAAGCTGGTAGTACCAAAGGTCAGAGTGCTAGCCTACAGTTTATGATGGATTCGAACCACTAACAAACATCCATACCATGAGGCAGGGATTCGAATCTGAAGCTTATTGGTACCGAATGCGCTTGTGGTACCGTGGAATTAAAATCAACTATATCTAAATAAAACTACACTGTATACTAAAAATCTAAAAAAATTACTCACTTAAACTATTAAAAAAATTCAACATTTTTAATCAATCTGTAGATCAAACTATTATTCCGCATTAAATTAATTCACTTTTTTTGCTAGAGAAATTATACAAATTGAACGAAAAAATTAATACCAACTCCCTAACCATCTCATTGGTCAAAGCAATTTACTTGCCCGTGAACCTATCTATTTCACAACCATTTATCTCAATTTATCTAATGAATAAGAAGTGGCCCTAAGTGAAAGTGATTGAAAAAGATGTGCCGGGGTTCATTATTTCGGTACTGCTATAAACAAATTATAGTATTTTTCGACGAAAAGTGTTAAAAGAAACATAATTTCCCCTCCGCTGAAAAGCAATTCACGGGAAAAGTGTTCATTTGCGGTATTCGATTAAAGCAAAATGTTTCTATAAAGCCACGAGGAATGATTTATAGCGAAATTTTAGCATAAAGTAACTGCTGCGACTTATATTTAATATGTGATATATTATCCTTGAATATATTATAGAAGCATAATATTTTTATATTAGGAATGTAATGCTTCAGAAATGAATGATTAACTTAAAAATAGATTAGTTATTTTAATGCTTTCACAAATGAACCGTTAAATTGTTATAAATAAATTGCCTTTCTATCATCTTAAATTTGTTAATTTAATTCTTCAACTCCAGTTATTATTATTTTTAAAATAATTATGATAAAAAATAATTTAAAGAAAGCCTACTTAAAATGAACATCATGCATAAATATATGAGTTCATGATAATGTTAGGTTATTTCATTACTTATAGACGATGCATGAGATATTATTATTGTATGAGCTAACAAAATGTCATGTTTAAAAAAAGTAAAATAGGTCTATGGAACTTAAAGGAATATGAATCTTTATGAATATGAATATGAATCTATGAATTTTTGACTTTTTAAACTTTTGAATTGTTTTAAAAAACATCTTTCCGTTATAATTCACCAATTAATTCAATATTTAATGAAGAAACTGTAGCAAAATAATACTGAAAAAATTAAATTAATAAAATTATTTAAGAAGTTTTAAATCAATTTTTTTTAAGTTTTAATTTGTAATGACTTAAAAATCAAAACTTTTAATTTATTGTATGCTTTTATTTAAGAATAGTATTCTTCATTATATGAATATTTTATATTATTCGTTTCTTTTAAATTTATATAAATTAGGTACTATAAATTTAAAATAATAATTTCTTTAATTAAGCAATCCATATTAAGCATATGATCATCGAAATGCTTCAATTTCTCGCGCATTTCTGTTGCCAATAATTGCAACAAACTTCCATAACTGACATTTCATTGCCATATTAAGAATATGTACGATAATAAAAATATCAAAACTTTAAACTTATTAAATATCTTTATTTAAGAATAGTATTCTTCAATACATAAATATTTATGTTATTCGTTTCTTTTAAATCTATATAAATTTGGTACATAGTTTTCAATATTTTTGTCTTTCTGTTGTTCTATAAATTAAGCAACCCTTATGAAGCATATGATCACCGAAATGCTTCGAATTTCTCGTCATTTGCATTTCTGTTGCCATTACTTGCAACAAACTTATTTCATTGCCATATTAAGAATATTCACGAAAATAAAAACTATCAAAACTTTAAACTTATTGTATGCTTTTATTTAAGAAAGTATCCTTAACTAAACTAATATTTTTTTTATTTTATACTTTTTTAAATATATATATAAATTAGTTACATAGCTTTCTCGGGTTTTTTGTCTCCCTGTTGTTCTATAAATTAAGCAATTCATATGAAGCATATGGTCATCAAATGCTTAGAATTTCTCACGCATTTCTGTTGCCATTAATTGTAACAAACTTAAATGTAACTGAAATTAATTGCCATATTAAGAATATGTACGACAATAAAAAATCTATCAAACTTTAAACTTATTGTATGTTATTTAAGAACTATCATTATATAAATATTATACAATATTTCTTCCTTTTTAATATATATAAATTAGTTATATAGCTTTCGCGGGTTTTTTTGTCTTTCTGTTGTTCTATAAATTAAGCAATCCATATGAAGCATATGATCACCGAGATGCTCAAATTTCTCACGCATTTCTGTTGCCATTAATTGCAACAAACTTCCGTAACTGACATTTCATTGCCATATTAAGAATATGTACGACAATAAAATTTTACTACAAAGAGTTTATTATGAAAAGGCGTCACACTATCTATTGGAAAGCAGGAAACTTTTCTAATCATTGTAGTCAGAGGCAATGAATTCTATCGAATTTTTTTATGACGATTGTATCTCTCTAAATGAACCATCGTAAATGATTTGTGAAAAGAATCAGTAAAAAAGAACGCATCTAATGGAATACGCAATTAATTCTGATTGTTGAATAAATAATTTATGAAGCCGATTGATTTGAACTCAGGTCTTGTAAATGATTGTCATGTAAAAATTTATTTGTAAATATTAATAAATTAAATGTAAATTTTTAATAATGTAGATAAACATCAATTCATTTAAAAACAGAACCTTAAATTATTATTATTATTTTGTTATTTTTTTCATTTATTAAAAGTAAATTATATGAATGGCAATATAATTATAAACATTTTTTAATAATAATTCAAATTTTCGATTAAGAGACTTGATTTTTTTATAGTGAATATCTTCTAAGTTAATTTAAATAAAGCCTTCCTTTAATTTAAAACCAAATATTTAAGAGACATTTTTGTCGATTATCTGTTGTTATTAATTATATATGTATAAAAATCAAATAAGTTTTCATATTAAATATTAATTTTCATATTAAATATTAATATATAATCATAAATATTATTTCATGTAATAAATGATATTTGATTTAATATTATAACACAAAATATCATTTTTAATCAAAAATATTATTATTTCATTTAATAAATAAGTATTTATATCATTTAATATAATAAACACAAAATTATTGTTGTTAATATTATTTCTGATATTATATACTGATTTATACTTAATTAAAAACTTATTTTGATAATAATAAAATTAATTTTAATTATTAATTAAGTTTTAAATTTATATATCAACAAGAATATAATATGAAATAAATAATAATATTGCATTTATTATATTAAATGATGTAAAACACTCATGTATTAAATGAAATAATAATATTTTTATTTAAAAATATATTATTAATCAAATATCTTATATTGATAATAATAAATTTAATTTTAATTATTAATTAATATATTTGATTAATAATATTTTTGAATAAAACTATTATTCATTTAATAAATGAGTATTTGCATCATTTAATGCAATAAACGCAAAATTATTATTGCTACTGTTATTTCTGGTATTATATTCTGATAGATATCTTTATTTAAAACAGTTACAATACATTTAGGATTAAAAGTTTTAATTACGTGATAAATATAAGGAAAAAAATTCTATTCAAAACACCAACAATGCAATGTTTTTTTCAAGCAAAGGGCTGGTATTATTAGAGCTTTGATTGCTATAAAGTTATAATTATAGGAAGGAAAGAGTTCTCAAAAGTTTTCATAAATCAAGCAGCAAAACAATAAAATGATCATAAAGTTTAAATGCAAAAGTTTATAACAATATCTAAATGTAAAATAGTTAAATAAACTGTTGCAATAAATTATAAAAGGCATTTAAGAATTGCGTAAAGTAATTTAACCAGTTATTAAGTTATTCAGTGATTCAAAAATAAAAGGAACCTAATAATAAATGTTATACACATAATTTTTCTTATAAGATCTACAAGAAAAAGATATTTTTTTGTCTTGATTTTAAACAAAAATTATCCACCAAAAGGCTTATTTTCTTAGAAATAAAAGTCTAATATCATTGATTTACAGTCAAAGCAATATTTTTGCGGATTAAAAATTAGTATATAGACAGCATAAGTATACACTACGCTGCAATATCAATTTAAAAAAAAGGGGATTTATATTTTTATTAAAATCATATTTTCCTATGAATTAAATATTTTTCTTAAAAAATTGGAAGATTAATAAAGAAACAAAAAAAAAAAATAGTCAAATCATTTATTGATTATCAAACTGATTTTTTTCATTGGTTTGTTGTGGCATCAATAGCTGCCATTATAGATTCAAATAGACTAATTGTTTTATAGATTAATTTGTGAGTAAAGTTGGAAGGATGAGGATAGGCAGCGATTTAATCTATGATTTCCAATAATTCCTCTATGATTTCTTTTAAATACCAACAATTTTCTTGTTATAATCGACGTAAATATTTATTATTTAATTCATTATGTATTTTTTAAATCATCACCTTATTCGTCTTTCATATTTAAGGAATTAAGCATTGTAATACATTCAAAATTTTGTCTACATATCATTTGCATTTTTGATCTATAGCTTCGACATTTATCATTAGTTTGCTAAGACATCAATAATTGCCCTTATAGATTCAAATCGTTTAATTATTTTATAAACGAATTTGTGAGTAAAACTTGAAGGATGAGAATGGATATAGATTTAATCTAATTATAATTTCCAATAATTTCTTTAAATATCAACAATTTTCCTGTTATAATCGACATACATATTGATTATTTAATTTATTATGCATTTTTAATTCAACACCTTGCTAATCTTCCATATTTAATGGATTAGTAATTCTAATAAATTCACAATTTTGTCAACTTATCATTTGCTTTTGATCAATATCTTTATCATTACATCAATAATTACCATTATAGATTCAAATCGACTAATCATATTATAAACTAATTTGTGAGTAAAATTGAAAGGACGAGAATAGGCATCGATTTAATCTTTGATTTCCCATATATTAATTTTTTACGTCTCGCCTTATTGAAGCATTCCAGTACTATTCAGTCCAAAGTATATTCCAGTGACAATTATTGATGTCATAGCAAACTAATGATGAATGTCGAAGCAATATAAATCAATAAACAAATGATAAGTTGAAAAATTTTGAATGCATTACAATTCCTAATCCATTAAATATGAAAGATGAACAGGATATCAAGTTAAAAATACATAATGAATTAAATAATCAAATACATTCCAGTGCAAAGGCTTACAATCAAAATCTACTAAAAAATATTCTTAGGATTTGTGTCATAAAAAAGATTCCACCTCTTCCTCATCATTCACCAAACTGAGTTATTTCTCCTCCATCAATCTTTGGATTCTTGATGTGGGACGGACATGGCATTCTGCTGAAGAAGATGTCCAGCTGGACAATCAACCTCACAGTGGTCGACGACTCCCGCTATGTCACCGGGGGGGTGGTGACATCTTCGCACAGAAAAGAAGAAGAAAAAAGGTCCACCTGTCTTGTCCACACGCAATCGGTCAGTCACGACCAGCCAACATCTCCCACCCTTCTCCGGTTTCCTTCCCTTCCTCCTCCTGTGATTGTTCTGGAGGGTTCACAATGATTGAGTGATCACTGTTGGGGCTGCCCCATGTGTGCGAACACGCGAAATGATTGTATTTAAAGTACGCCACCTTGTTTGGGCTCTTATCTGGGTACATAAGTTTATTTCCTGTTGTTGTTAGATCTGTTTCTTTTTTTCTTTATTATTTTCTTTTCTGAAACCTTTTGTCCCGCGATTCAGTAAATTTCATTATATGTCAATTTCTTGAGGACCACGAATCCGTGAAAAATTTTCCAATTTTAATAAGGCAATGATGTTTGCTGGTTCTATTGTGTTTAGGCAATACAGGAATTTATGCTGAGATTTAAAAAAAATATATATCACTGAGATTTCAGTAATGCGTATTTCTTCTTTTTTATTCAGTAATAACAACACTAAACACAGTTTTTGAATTTAAACGCAGTTATATTAAATAAATAAAAGAATATTGAACTGCAATGCTTTAAACATAAATTTAAAGGACTCTAGTAAGAATTTCTTAAAAAACAGATTGAATATAATAATTTGATATAAAATTTTAGAATTACAGCTAATAAAATAAATTACTATCAAGGTGAAAATATTTGTAATAAAAAAGGATATTTATAACAGGATTACAAGAAATAATTATAAAATTAAAGAACTAATTAATAACTCATAAATAATTAAAGAATAATTAATATTGAATAACTAATTAAAGAAATAATATTGAATAACATAAAGAAATAACTTTACATAGCAGGATTACAAAACAAGAGTGCTTTCTGGCTATTTTCTGGTAGCCTGTTATTTTTTAAATTATCCTATTCACTATCTTATTTTGTAAAAGCTCTTAATTACATTAAATCTTATGCATTATAAATGCTTATTATATGGGTAAATTTAAAAATATATATATAACAATACATTGACACAAGAAAAAAAAATATCGATACTAATGAAACATTCACAAAAATATAATTAAATGTGTATAATTATTAAAAAAATATAGAAATATTATGTCAGTTTTCAATTTATGAATAGACTATAAAAATAAAAAAATATTGCATACCAATTGAAGCAGTATGAAATAAAATATATATCAAAACTGAATAATTCACAAAAAAATATCTAAAACTGAGTTGGTAATATTCTATATTTTTACACAAAATGTTATAGCATGCATTAAAAATGGTAGAATTTGAAAAATGAATGCGTTTGTCTATTGATAAAAAAATCACGAAGCAAGCGGTTTCAGTTAATTCATTACGAAAACTCTCTTTGCTCTAATTATTGCAATTTGTCAAACGCTGTAAATATTAAATGTCTGAATATGTTACAATTGAAATAATTCATGCAAATGAGAGACAATTAGTTTTGCGTGATTTTTCTCATTTAAGGTATACTAATAAAAGATCTTCTGAGTATAAAATTGATACGTTATGAACGTAATAAAACGACTTTAGTGTGGAAAAATCTTGAAAATAAGAAATCTAAAGATATTCTCTTGGGAGTAGTAAAACAAAAAAACTGAGAATTGCGTGAACGATCCAATGCATATTAAGAATAAAGAAGTCCCTGGTTTTAATTATTTCAATTTGAAAGTCTCCATCACGTCCTTTAATGTAATAATTGCTCAATTCTACGGTGAAATTTAAATAATGTAAATGTAAATTTAGCAAATTTGAACATTAATACGATTTATTTATTAGTCACGCATAGTAGAACTGTAATTGCTATTTTGGTTATAACGCAGTTATATCCTACTCCTGATTTATTACTGTTGTATTTAATAAATCATTATTTGAAAATAACATATGTTTTGTAATTAATCATAAGAACAATATACGAAAAAAAAATGTCTCAAAAAGCGAATTATGAGACGTATTATGACTTAAGAATTTCAGCTAATATGTGATCTGAGATATTGTTTTTTTTTGCAATTAACACCAGAAAATAAATATTTTTAAACAACTTTTCCTTTCTTTACATAAAATTAGGCTTAGTAAAAAAAAATATTCTGAATATGGATTTTATAACATTACTCCTACTTTATGACATTGAGACATATATAACATTAAAACCTTACTCAGTTACTTTATTAATATTAAGAATTATATCAAATAGTAAGCAGCATTTATTCACCTTACGAAATTAATTTTAACTCATACAAAGTACCAACTAGTTGTAACTAGTAGCCATAAATAACTCTTTATCTTTATTTGCAAATTTTTAAGAAAAATATGATGGAAAAGTATTAACCTGTTTCCACTTTTATAAGTCAAGCAATAAAAACATCGATATTCGGTAAGAGAAGCATTCTTTTTTTTTTTTTTTTTTTTGTTCATATAAAAGAAATGCTCCTGAATTAGATATATCTGTATTTCAAGTATAAATTTTAAATTAGCATTCTGCGAAAGTACAAATAAATCACTTTATCACCAGTTGTTTTAACACTTTTTCCACAAACCTTTGAATAGCCACAGGATTGACAATGACTAAGTACCTAATTTTTCAACAAACATTTGAATTGCGATGAATCATTATCTATAATGTGAATCTATGTATCTATCTATATGCCAAATCTATTGCTGTTTGACCAGCTATTGAAGAGGTGTTTTTTTTATATAGAACTGCACCTAAATAGCGATAATCAGTTGTTAATTATGTAAAATGAACTGTAATTCACATGGAATATGAAACCAAAAATTTTTTATATAATTAATATCACTAAAGAGTATCCAAACTAACTTTTAAACAAAATTCTGATTGATAATGACTAAGTACCAAATTCTTCAACAAACATTTTTTATAAACAAATCATTATCTATCAACATCTGCATCTACGTGTCAAACAGACAAATTATAACGAGAAGACTATTGCACAAAAGAATCACCACCGATCCGCAGTGAACGATTTATCGAACGCTTCACCCACTTGAAATATTGAGCAACCGAGTGATTTTCCCATTTCCAAAAGGCAGATTGTCCCATCGATTTCTCGGGGACACCATAAAACTTTGTGTCGGATTGTCGTCTCTGCTTTTATTTCCTTTGTCTTTCTCAGGGCCAAACAAAGGGGTGAACAAACCCAAAAGCAACAGGTAGGTTTTTCTTTGATTTGTGGGCCCAGGCACGCAACCGACTGTCTCAGAAGGAAAAGGTATGTCCAATTAATCCTATCTTCATCTGCCACCACGTTAGGACACTCGTCTGTCCCCTTCGTGAAGAAAATATGAGGTTTCTGTTTTAAAGAGTTCTGTTCTAACATGCTAGCTGACACGAACACAATGAGGAAAGGAAATTAGCATGTCGGGAATGCAGTAGGCCACGAATTTGTAATTCTAACGATTCTATGATTTATTCTACGCACTTATCATGCTTGTCATGCAATTTAAAAAAAAAAAAAGAAGAAACAAGTAAAAAAAAATTGTAAATATGTATTTGTTTAAATAATTATGCCAAGTACAATTGCGATTAATTCAACTATAAAGAAATAAGTGTTGATGGCTAAGAACATTAGTCAAGATTCATTCAGAAATTCTTCATACATACGTGTTTCATTATTAGAAATCATAAATACAATTGCATTCTAAGAAAATACGTTACAGTTAGCAGCAAATATAAGTCGAATTAATTAAGAAAGTGCACCTGAAAATCTCTTAATAATTCTGTGTAATAATCTCTTGGTGCTCTTAATGCATTACATGGCATATGATGTAATAGTAAATCTGACTGGTTGGATGGTTGTATTACGTGAAACTTGTGATTACCAATATTATTTTCGAAATTTATAACAAAATCAAGCGGACATTATAACTATATTAATAGAATACAATATTATTTTAAATTATTTCTTATTAATATTATTGTATTTTTATTATTTCTTATTGTTTACTTATTAAAACAATATTAACTCTTAGTTATTTTAAAATATTCAAAGAAAAATTTCTAACATTCGCAAATTGAAAGCGATTATGAATTTCTTTGCATTTGTTGTGAAAAAAAAACTTTATATTTGAATTATTAAAAAAATATATTTAAAACAATAATAGGAAAAAAAAACACATTAAGGACTTAGTAGCTTATGAATTATTTTAAAAAATTATATTTGAAAATTGAATTATATTAGAAAATTGAATTTTTAGGTTAAAATATGAAGCATTACGATTGGATATAATCATATCGAAAAATGCAAATGCACAAAATTTGCAAATGGAATGGCTGAAAATACAACTTCTTAGAAATATAATATCTTTAGAAAATATAACTTCAGCCACAATTTAAAAAAAATTTCTTACCAATATATTCATGGCTATAGTTTTGATTTTCTCTTTTTATTTTAAAATCTTGACCATGACCTTGAAGTAAAGGCGAAATGTACGGTCGCACGGAAAGCAACACATTAGGCTGCGTGAAACCAAGATTAAATCAATGTCTTGCAAAGTCAAAATTTTGTGTTTGGAAAGTTGCAGAAGTTCTTCTGTTATCGCCGAAGGAATTTTGCTGACAATTGGACGGGATCCAGTTGTTTCATCTTTTTCGTTGATCCTTTCAGAACTTACGACGTACACGTAAGGGAGATTCAAACCAAAGGCCGTGGCTATTCTCATCATCAAATTTTGCAGTCTTCATCTTTGAGCTCTGGAATACCACGAACTTCAATGTACTTTTGAAAAAAAGTTAATATCTGGGGTGCCTTTAGACTCTTGTGTGTTTTTCACTGTGGTTTCCTTCATTTTGAACACGAATAAATATTTATTTAGAGTGTCGGGGGAAGTCACAGAATAATACAGTCGCTCGTTTTCTGTGTAAATGCATCTTTGGGAAGATCTTCGAACTTCCTCTTGGCTTGTTCTCACAGAAGAAAATTCCTCGAGAATGAAATCTGACATTTTGATTTCGAATAAATATGCTTACTTGATTATATATATCTTGATAAATATATATTTTCAACTGATTTTTAGTATGTTAAAATTGGGCATTGTTTTTTTTTTTTTTTCTTCTAATTTTTATAAATTTATATTTCTTCCAAAAAAAAAAATCAGAAGAGAAAATTTACTTATTTGCAAAAGATAACACATATTCTTCATAGGATTTCAAAACGGATTGCAGTTCAAACATTTAAAATTCAAAATTAAATCATTTTCTGACACAAATTTCTGACCTTTATAAATTAATTATTAATTATAATTGCAATGTTACAACAAAAGTAAGTTAATAAAAAAAAACGCACAATATCTTTTTATCTTTTTAATAATTACTTTTAACAAAATTATGTAAGCAATCAAAAAATATATACTTCATAGCATAATTCTTTCCTATTTCCATATCAATCCTATTATCAATCAACACACGTGGGGAAAAAGTAAAAATTAGTTGATTTGTTATGAAAAATCAAAGAGAGGAGAAGATTTTAAAAAAAACATTTCGAATTCTGTCTTCTTCTAATTCTCAAGTACGCCGTTGATATTCTTCGACATATTTCTTGATTAATTAGCAAATATTAATTTTTCAATTAAACACTAATCCGTTGAATTCTGCAACACAATATGTGTCACATCTGAATCCTACCCTGACAAACTACAATGGTGAGATACTGTTTACACGATTCTGTATCTATCTACATTAACTGCGAGGCTATAATCAATACAAAGTCATTAAGCAATAATAAACAGATTATTAATCAAGCAAAAGCTGGCTGAAACAATAAAAACTTCCTTGATCTGCTTGGAAATTCAACGACAGAAGATTTTCAAAATAGTAAATATTTCAATTTTAATTATGTCCACCTTGTTCAAAGTCATTCATAATCGTCGAGATACTTCTTGACCACCATAACAAGTATAAACTATTCAATTAAAAAGTACTATTCCAATCAGTTTTCCAATACGTTAAACGCATCATACAAATACGGCGATGACACTTTCATCGACGGGCGAGATATTCTCAACGCACTCTTCTTGTCCAAGTCTAAACTGCGAGACTTCTGACCACCAACCAGCGAAATTACAGAATGCCAGAGATTACAGATTGACGCAAGCATTTAAGGCCTCTCAGCGCAGGGGGCATGTGCAGAAGATAATCTAACACACGTACCACATTACCGGCCACTTGTGTTTCAGTGGTACAGTAAGCAAATAAAGTCCCCCACCTCGCCGCTTCGGTGCCGGATTATACCGGGACGTATTTGCGCAACAGTCCGGCAGGGTTAGGATTGCATTTCGTGCTGTGTTGCAGGATGGGGCGCCGGAAGAGGGATAAAAACACCGGGATTAACCGTCGGGGGGGATTATAACCGTTACGTCGGTAGACTAAAGTCTGCAGTTGACATTAAGACCCCAGGGAAAAAAAGACTGTGATTACAGATCTAAGCGTGTTTTTTTCTTGCTTTCTCTTGAAATAACATATTTTTGCATAGGAAAGAAGTTACATTTGTGTTTGGTAGATAATCTTGTTTATATTGGGAAAAAAAGCATAATTCGTTATAATTAATTGGGAAAAAGAAGCATAATCCGTTATAATTAGTACAGATATATTGAAAAAAAATTTATAAGATAGATTTTCTTTTTGACAATCTTGTTTTTTTAATAATTTAATGATATGTTTTATTAATTTAACCGTATTCTTTTGCTCTTTAAGAGTTATAAGAATTGTTATAATTTTTGTGGTTAACTTTAATGGAACACTAAATACTTTTGACGTTAAAAGATAATTTTAAGGGACATATAGTAAAAAAAATTTCTCTCCTTCTCTTAGAATTATATTTTGCATAGGAAAAGAAAAGTTAAATCTTTGTTTGATAGATAATATTCTTGTTTACATTCAGAAAAAAAGTATAAGCCCCTATAATTAGTACAAATATGGTCAAAACAAATTATAAAATCAATTATTATATAAAATAGATTTTTTTTATTAACAAAGATATATTTTTTAATAATTTAATACTATGTTTTAATAATTTAATTATATAAATATTTTATCTTTAAAAGTTTTAATTTTTATGTATTTACTTTAATGGAACAGTAAATACTTTTATGACTTAAAAAGAAGAAAGTTTTAAGGAAAAAATATAGTAAAATATTCAAAAAAAAATCCCTTTTTTTTTAGAAGATGGGTACATAAATTTTTGCCTTAAATAAAAATTCTATTGCGATTAAGGTGCAGTAAAGGTATACTATTATGCGTTTTTAAAAATCTATTTCGTATTTTTGGAAAATAAATTTTCCGATAATATTGTTTCGTACTTATAGTTTCGATTATTTAAACGAATTTTTCGTTTCCTAAAAAGTTAAGAACTAATAAATCTTTGTTTACAGTTAAATTTCAATTTTTATTTGGTAAAATTTGTCATCGAAAAGTATAATTTTTTTATTGATAAATTGCTAACAGAAACAAAAATAATAAATTTTTCTACAGTCGTCTCAATGATTTCAATTATTAAACTGTTAACTATCTGTTTTATATTAAAAAAAACATTAGATTTTGCATTTATTAAAACCTACATTTCAATTTTTTTTTTTTAATTCAAATGACAAAGAACCAACGGAAAAAAGTAATGAAACAAAGTTGAAATTAAATTGGAATGAAAATAAATATATTTAGAAATAATTTTGGAAATCTTTCAAGTTAGCAATAATGGAAAAAAAATATATAAGCGATTTTCGAAATAAATGTTGTTTAAATTTTGAAAACTGTTTTTCTGAATCAAAAATTTGTATGGCTATTCGAGAAATTAATCTGCTGCTAGAAGTACATGAATATTAAAAAATACAATCATTTATGAAAATTGAAGATGCAGAAATTAGAATAAACCATATTTTTATAATTCTTAAGAAAATGACAAAAAATGGTGAAAAATAAGAAAAAGTATAGAATAAACATATGTTGACATTGTTTATTTTTAAAATAAAAGTAAGCTACAAGGCATTATTTGTCTTTAAAGAAGCGGGAGGTAAATAGTTATGAGTACAGGAGTTGTCTAAAATATTTTCAATATAAAACTTTTATTTTTAATTAATTGAAACCATAATAAAACCAAGGTACTATTATTAGAAACTGAATATTGCTAATATTACTAAAAATACAATTAGATGTATTATAAATCAATATATTGTGATTATAGTTAATATTTAGTATTCCAGTCCAAAAATAAAAACTTCATTTTTGTTGTGGTTTTTTTAATAATCAGCTAATATCTAGATATAACTAAAAATTAAATTATTTTTGTTGATAAAAAAAAAAGTGATCAAGGATGAATGATTTATTTAAGAATATTTAAATATGCAAGCAGAATCTGATTACATAATAATAAATAAATTTCTCCAACTATTTCGATATCAATAGTTACATGATTTAATTTTTCTATGATAATGAAAAAATTAATTTAAAATTTTATTATTGTAGTCGCATTGTTTACGATTGAATAAAATATACTCAACATAATTTAAATGTTATTGCACTAATTAAAATTTCGTTTCATTAAAGTTACATACATTATTTAGTCATAATAAGTATACCAATACTTGAGTATTTTCCATGAACGATTACATAGTTTTAATGAAATTATTTTTTATAACTTGGAATCGTATCGAATATTTCATGGCATAATGAATTTAATTACATGGAAATCTAGTTAAATGCATTTCATATTTATAAGTTTTTAAAACTAAGTTTTTTCACAGACTAATTTAACAACTCTTTTTCAATCTTTATTACAATAAAATATTTAAAAAAATTTGAATTCAAGAATTCACGTGTGAATTAATTATAGATCTTAAGATTGAATCACAAATCCAGAGCTTTTTTTGAAAATTTTCATTTTTCTGCAATTGCTTAGTTTCTCTAGTATATATATACATATATATATATTTGGTTATTTTAGAGTTTCTATAGACTTTAAGATTACTAGATTTTTGAAATGAATTTTTTATTATTATTTTTTTGTTCTAATTTATTTTATTATTTATAAGAATATAAAGTGTCCATTCTATATATCATTTGTTTAGATCTTCCTTTATAAGAGCTTAAATATTAAAAAATAATAAATATTTGTAAAATTTTCTATAAGAGGAACTTTTTACATATTAAAAAAAAATGTAAAAGCATTAATCATTTTTTCTCATTAAGGATTTTTTTTTTTACAATAATATAAATAGAATTCAGGTAAAAATAATTATATAGTCTCGTTCATACTGATGGCCAAAATAAAATAAAAGAAATGATTATTTCACGTTAAAATTGTGAGCTTTTTAATGAATTTTGCTTAAGGTAGAAAATCCTGGAATAGATGGCAGTAAAATAATTATTTTCCTTTATTTCTTTTTAACTTCTCACGCTATTCGGACACTGCTGTAAAGTTATGATTACTAACTTATTTTTCTTTTCCAAAGTTAATGGTTTTGCAGAAACATAACACTGCAATAATTATGTACTCTATGATTGTTTAAAATCCGTTTTAATCAATTTGGATTACTTTTTTATAATGCAATGCTTATAACAACATATTTAACTTATGAAATGTGAAATATAAAAGATAATAAGTCTTATAAAAAGAAAATAAATGAAATGCAATTTCGTGTCCTTTTCTTGCATTATTTATTGCATTTCATTAAAAGCATGAAGGTATCCTAAATTTTCGTATTTTATTTTACTAATAAATAAAGCTGTAATTTTCATTCTTAAATTGCATAAGAATTTCATCCGAACTTATTATTATTACAAAATATAAATCTCTAATTTTCAAAAATAATCATTGAAATTTTAAAATTTTTTATTAATAGAAAAATATATTTTAGTAAATTTAATAATGTATATACAATATTTTTTAGATAGTAAATTTAATAATGTATAGACATTTTTAAATCAAAATTTTTAGGATAAGAGATTTTTAAAAAATCTCTAGAAATATTTGTTTATTTCAGGAAAACATTTTTTACATTGGTCAAAAACATTTATCAAATTTAAATAATAATGCGATAAACAGGTATTATAAACACTTTAAAATCTTTAAAAAGAAAACCTTAACTAATAAGTCTATATAACATATATTAACATAAGTAGTACGCATATTTGTACATGAAAATAAAGATTTCTTTGTCTATTCATAGAAAAATACTAGTAAAATTATACTATTATTTTTTTTAAAAAGTGAAAACTCAATTTTTCAAAATCATAACTTTTAAGTTTTTTTTTTTTTTAAAGGCCGAAATTTATTTATGATTTTAATTTGTCGTATATACGTATGCTTCTCTCATTGGATTGAAATGCATATTTTTATAATACACTAAATAAAATAATGTATCTATATTATTAAACTTACAAACTAAAATAATTTTTCTAACTCTACAGTAAGTAAATAATTTAAACCCTTAATAATTATTTCTAAAAATTAGATATCTATATTTTGTAATAAAAACTTCAGGTAAAATTTTTATGCAATTTAAGTTTAAAATTACAACAATATTTAAAAGTAAAGTACGGAAATGGGGTAAACAAACCTACACGCTTTTTAATGAATTGCAATGAAATCATCAAGAAAATCATACGAAATTGCATTTCATTTATTGTCTTTCATAAGAAGATAAACGAAATGCAATTTTCTATTTCACATTTCATAAGTTAAATCTATTGAAGTTATATAAATAGTGATTAGCTAGTTATTGTGTAATAGCCTCCCCCTTTTTAATCCTGGTACTAACTGTAAGCACTATATTATAAGAACATGAACTAGACCCAATAGTTACAGGTATATAAGAATCACTTACAATAATTGTGAATTAGTCATAATTTTTTATACTTTTAAGATCTCATCTACAAAATTGAATCAGCATAATTAATTCATCTACCAAACTTGAGGACACATGCAACAACTCCCATGTGCTACTTTCGACGCCACGAAAAATCAAAATGCATAAAAACTATGAGTTTTGAGTTTTCCCTGATTTTTAAAAACAATTCATGCATTTTTTCCCATTATTTCTAGAGTGTTTAAGTTTTTAATACATAGATATTTCGCTACAAACTCAGTTTTATTAATTACCTACACAATTTTTCTCTGACATCACAACGTAGGTTTGGTTTTGTCACTCTACGGTCATTTATTGCACACTTTAGGCTAATTAGATCGGGACGTAGTTTAACGTGGATTCCGAACCACTAACAGACATCCATGCTAGTGCCAGGATTCGAATCTGAAGCCTCTGGTACCGAAAGGCCAGACGTTTGCCAGTTGGCCACCAGGCTGATTATAGAAAGATGTTAAAAAGTTATAAATGGATTAAAAAAAGGGAATATTTTTAGAATCAATATATTTAGTTATTTTGTTTCTACTTTGACATGCCAGTTGTTTTCGATCTAAAAACGTGGTACCAAAGCCTGTTAAGTCCCAGCATTTAATTAAAGGGAAAAGGTAAATAGGAAGGCACACGTTCAACTTTGGTGGATTTATTATGCATTCTGTAACACGAACCTAACCTTTTTTGTCCCATTTGCATTCTTTTTGGCTGCAAAGGCTTAACTTTGTCAGGAAAATCTTTTCCAGCTGGTTAGTCAAACGATGTGCTGCGTTTCATCCGTATGATAAAAGCATTATTTGCTTGGCTAGACAATCATAATTTATGCATGCCGCATGCCTCAGATTCACTATATTTAAATAAGCAACCGAGCTTTTCCATAAAGATCAGCAATGAAAACGTTAGTGATCAAGATCTGGAGATAAACTCTGTATGTTTTTCCTTTAGACATCTCTCTCTGAGACATGCTTGAAATGTTTACTTGAGGTGGCTAATTATCGAAAAAAACCTTCGGAAGTCATGGACAAACTATTCGATATCGATCGCTATTCATAGCTAGCGAATCATGCGTCGACGGTTAGCGTAATTTCAAAAATCTAGATTTCAGCATGCCTGATCGCCAAATAGCAGATATATAATATTTTGGTTCACATAGGAGATATTTAAGAGTATATAATTGTGAAATCTGATATAGTTGTAACAATACAATAACATCAATGTAAACTCAACTCCAATGCAGTAGGTTTTTGTTATTAAAAAGAAGCTGGACTATTCATAGAATCAATATTAAGACTATATATTGATTATTATTCATAATTAACGAATAAAGGCTCAGTAGAAAGTTAATTTTTTAAAATCTAGACTTCGGCATGTTAGATCATTAAATCACATTTTTTAAGAATGGGAGACCTCATTCAAAATTTTTGCACCAGGTTTTAAGAGTATATAAATACAATGAAAAATCTCTTACAAATTGTACAGTATAAATAACACCAATAATGCAAACTCTGAATTCTAATTTAATGCAATACTTTATTTGATAAATAAAAAATTCTGTGCTAACAGAATACAGCGTGGTAATGATAATGTGCACAAAATTTAGTTAAAATCTTGTTCTTTTAAGAATTTTTTTTTTTTAATATTTATTAGAAAAATTTTTATATAGTGTCTGACTGTTGCACGTATTACAATTTCAGTGTTTTAGTTTGCATTTCTCCAAAAATAAGTATGTAAAAATATTAAAATGACAATGTTTTAGAGTATAGTATTATTTATTATATCATTCGAAGATTAATTTATATGTGAACATATATATCTATCACTAATGAAGTCATTTGTGGTTTTAAGCGTGCAGGCCAGACTCAAACATAATTTAAAAATGTAGCATTCAAATGCATAGTTAAAAAAAATGAATTTCTGCCTTACTAATTACGGCTTGTGTTATTTACCTTTTCTTGAGGAATTTAGAATAATTTTTTAATATAATCTTCAAAAGAAATTTTAAATCATAATAATTTTAAAAAACTTTAAAGTAGAATATATTTACAATGTGATAGTAATAGAGTAGTATATAATTTAGCTATATCAACAAGAAATAATTATGTGTATGTATGTGCATATATACACATGTGTACTTATGTAAGTATATATGTATGTACATGTGTAATAAATTATATTAAGATAAATTATATTAAACTTAAATTTATTTTTAAAAACTATAATTTATATTCAATTCATGAACTTTAGTATACAAAAAAAGTTTTGCAGGCAAAATTTGTGAATTTTTTAGTTTAGTCAGAAATAAAAATAATGTATTAATTTCGAAGAAATATTTTATTCATAAATGCATTTTTTTACTTTAGCACTTATGTAAATGACTTTTTTTCTGTAATTACTACAATATTAGTTGAAATAGTTATTTTTATAATAGTAACAAAGCATTACAATTTTTTTAAGAGTTTTTACTTTTGATAATAAAATAAAATTGATTGCAAATCATAAAAACTAATTTAAACAGCCAATTTTAATCATTTGGTGTTGTTTAAATCGCCCCTTGATTTTTTAAATAAAATACTTTCAACTTAATATATTCCTTTTATGATGCGCACATACTATTTATTAGTTTTATTTAACGTATAAAACAGTTAATTAATTGTCTTTATATTAAAGCTGCTACATTAAATCTAATCAGTATCTTCCTAAGGAATTTTCATTTACAAAATATTAAGGAAATTTTCTTTCAAATCATATAATATTTTAAACTATTTATGAATTTCATTGATTTATGATTTCGTTGAATTTCATAGGAGATTATATTATTTTCGATGAGTTTACTAGAAGACTTAATTTTCTTTTAAAATCAAAAACTTATTTTTAAAAAATAGTAATGGTTTAATGCTGCTATTGGAAAATTTAATATTGAAAATCGTTTATTTTTTCGGGTTTGAAGATGTAAGAAAACAATTTAAAGTATTTAAAATTATTCGTTTTGTAATTTATATTAAGATGTATAAGCTAAAATGGGGAAATTCCAATATGTATATATTATCATCAATAATTTTTTCTAATAAAAAAATTTCTTAAAGTACGATTTTAATTAAATATTTTGTAGAAATAAAAATGAAAAGAAAAGATTTTACTAAATTTTGGTTCATTTTTAAAACATTTACTAATTGTTTACTGAAATTTTAGCCAAAAATATAAATACTGGAAAATTGGGAATGATGAAATATAATGTATTACAAATGACATATTTTTTACTACTTTCTGATTAGTTTTATTCAGAAAAATCTGGTTTTGAATAAAAAAAGTAATCGAAACAAATGATGACAAATGTAATTGCGGGAATATAATTCGCTTATCACATACAAACCTTCATAAATATCTATATTTATATCTGTTATCAATTTCAATATTACACATACAATTTTTTATCTATCTAGTATGATGCATAAAATGATTCTATTCAAATTTATAAATTCGAAACCAATTCTTCTTTACTATTTTTTTACATTTTTACTCCATATTACTATTATTTTTGCTCCATTGTATATTCTAATTATTTTGAATTTCTTTAATAAAATAAAATACTTTGATGTCAAATCGATTTGTCTCTCCAAATCACGCGTGAAAGACAGGGATATTTAAAAAATAATCTAATTAAAGTATTGTAATTATTAGGAAAAATTTCAGAATTGATTCGAAGAAGAGTGTAAATAATGAGAAAAAAACGGCTCTTTCCGAATATTATTCAGTAGGGCAAAGTTTATCTTTGCTATAATTATAAGTTGTTACTCAAAGAAATATTAGTATGCAAAAGCCTAGTTTTTTATGATATATAAAATATTGTAACTACTCCAAAAATAATTTAATTTATTTGTTGAAAAATGGAATTTAAAAAGTTACATGAAAAAACTAAAATCTTTTTATGTAAATAATTCTAGTAGGTTAACAGTAAGAAGTATTCGACAGTTTCGTGACATTAATAATACCAGGAGTATAAGCGACAATATTTTTAATTAATGTATAATTAGAAATTTTGAATGCTAATAAGTACTTTTAAAAAAAATGGCAAAGTTTTACAATTTGAATAAACATTGCAAAGCGAGTAAAAACAGCACTTTTAGCATAGAGAAGGAACATAAGGTTTAAAATATGCAACATCTGAAGCAACGGATATTGCTTTTTTTTTCTTGTTTTCATATGAAAAGACGCAGATGTGCAATAAAGACAAAAGGGATAACTATTTCAGCAATATTCAGTATGATAATGTATGAGTATTGGAACTGGAAGCTATAAATCATTTTTGCAAATAATCAAATCTTTTATACTGAACTTTTTAGTATTGTTCAGACAGTGTATAACCTTTAATGCATAGACATTTTACGCACAGAAATTTTCAATAATTTTTCAATTTAGAGCTTTTTGAATATATTAAATATAAAT
Organism: Caerostris extrusa; assembly: GCA_021605095.1. Classification (NCBI taxonomy): domain Eukaryota; kingdom Metazoa; phylum Arthropoda; class Arachnida; order Araneae; family Araneidae; genus Caerostris; species Caerostris extrusa. The sequence goes on along the minus strand of BPLR01018225.1, from coordinate 15,312 downwards.
TTATATAATTAAACATTTTTATTTTGGAAAATTTCTAGAAATCTTTTTAAGCCTAATTTTACATAAAGATAAACAACTCGTTTAAATGAAATACTTCTGACATGTTTATTATAATTGCTATTACTTAATTTATTTATGTACTAAAATTTAAATTCTTATTAAATATTATTAATTAGTCATTGAAATTTAATTAATTTTCATGCTTATCAAAAACCAAAAATTTATTCTAATAGGACAAGAGTTAGTTATTTACTTCTCTTCATTCTGTATCATGCACTAATAGTTTTAAAAAGTCTTTTTTGAGTAATTATGTGAAATTTGAATTATTTTTAAAAAAACTTTTTATTTACATGAATATATTTCCTATTAAAAATGAATATGTAAAAAACGGATGATAGGGTAAAGGGAAATGAAATCTTAATAGGAGCAATGTTTCAAATGAATCCTATGAATTACAATCAAACATTTTTAAATAAACAAATTATTGTTAATAATATGATATAACTTTAATGCAATATTGCATGCATTTTTATCTTATATCATTGAGTTTGCATTGCATTAAACTGAACGGACTACAGATAATCATTCCCAAGTATTATATCAAAACGTAAAATATCATTACCATCTGTCCTCGAGAATCGAATTTGTGCTCAGCCGCGACAGTTGTTGTCTCTTCATACTTGGCAACGAGGGATCGCACATTTTTAATGGGAGATAAATAATGGAAGCACTAACTTCTGGATGCTTATAGTTTTATAATAAAACTGCGATTAACATTTATTAAGTATTACAAATGGTTTATGTTTTATAACAATATAGCCAAATTATTTTTTTTAATTTTCTTAATCACTTTTAAAAGCATTAGCTCAACCAATAATTTATCAAAGCAGAATTTTTAATTATGAATAATGAAATTCTGAAAATTTAAAAATATATTGTGAAAATTTTGTTAGCATTATATTTTTAAAAACAATTTGACAGATAGGTGATAAATTGTTTTACAAGCAAGTTAAGTAAATATTTTTTTTTTTTTTTACAAATCAACAACAGTTAGTATTGTATAACATTAATTCATTTTCTGCATAATCAAACTAATTTTTCTTTTTAAAAATATATATAAAGCTTTCACTGTATTTTTTGACTAAAGTATTTTTAAAATTTAATAAACATTGGTGCTATTTCATCAAGAACATTACTGTCGATACAATTAATGTACATAGAGTAATGAGATTTACTAAAAGCTGGCATTTATTAAAAATATTATTGTGATAGAAATGCACTAATAAGTTTTGTTTAATTGTGACATTTCCAAATAACTTTTATTATGTAACTGAAATTTACGTAATAATATTAAAAATAAAATCCTATCAAAATTAGATTGATCATATCTATCAAAAATTTTCGGACGCCTACGGGCAGGACGTAATAGTTATGTGAATATCTTTCAATATGCACTCGCAAGTTTTCAAATCAACAGCAGTTAGTATAATGCAATCTATATAATCAAATTAATTTTTTCCTTTAAAAATATATAATGTTTACGTATTATTGATTAGAGTATTTTTAAAATTAACAAACATTGTTGCTTTATTGCATCAAAACATTACTGTCAGCTGAATTAATATATACAGGTTATTGAGATTTACTAAAAAAGTAGCATTTTTAAAATATTATTGTGATATGCAGTAATAAGTTAATTGTATTATAATAATAATGTAATGTAACATGCAGTAATAAGTTTAATTGTGACATTTGCAAATAACTTTATAAAAAATGTAACTAAAATTACGTAATAATAATTAAAATCCTCTCAACATTTCACAAAATTAGAGAGTTGTATCTTTCAAAATATACAATAACAAGTTAAGAAAAAGTTTTTTTTCAAATCAACATCAGTTACTGATATAATGGTAGCTGATGTTGATTGAAAAAAATTTTCTTTGAGTCTATCCCTATTTTGTAAATGATGTTGCAATATCTGAATTATTACTGCATTACGATACATTATTAATACAATATTTTAAAAATCTTGCTTATAAATCTCAACAATATTTTGCTATTCGTGCCATTTATGTACGATACGCCAGCAACAATGTTTGGTGAGCACAAAACAACCAATCAACAAATACAGTATTAGCATTATATATTTTAAAGGGAAAAATGACTTGTTACCACAGCCAGCGACCACTCTCTGCTGTATTTTGAAAGATATTCAGTAACTTATTACCGTCCCTGCCCGTAAGCATCAGCATTACGAAGATGTCAATCTATTTTGATAAGGACTGACACAATAGTACACTGATTTCAGTTCCCATTCCACAATAAAGGAAAATGTCCTGGTAAACAAGGCTTAACAATCCATTTCTATCTGTCAATATTTTGTAAATGCCAGCTTTAAATCATTACTCTGTTCACATTATTCATCATTTGCTATGTTTTGATGAAACCAGCACCAATGTTTATTAATTTAAATACTGTCAAAAAATACAGTGGCTATATCTTAAAAAAGAAGTCGTTTGATATCACAAAATGAATAACAGACCATGCAATACTAACTGTTGTTGTTGAAAAAAAATGACACTGCTTTACTTGTAAGCACAATTTATCTGTGTCAATTATATTTTTAAAAAGTGCAATGTAACAAATTTCTGTATATTTTTAAATTTTCAGAACTCTGTGCTGATAAATTATTGGTTGATATGCTAAGCGGTCAAAAAACTATTTGACCTGTGACAAAGCGCAAACAATACCCAATAAATGTTGGCTCACGGTCTTTATGCTCGCTATAGCATGTCAGGGATGGTACTCATTATTTATCTCCCATTATACATATTGCCAGCTGGCGCCGGCTTGTAATTCATGTGACAGCAATGTTCCGGCACTGACGAATGATGTGGTCATTCGGGATTTAATGCAATGCAACTCCAATGATATAGACAAATGCATGCAATATTACATTAAGTATATCATATTATTAACAATGTTTGTTGATTGCATGTGTTTGATATTCATAAGTTATTTTGAAACATTAACTCTGTAATTTTCATTTCCCTGCACCTATGTCATTTTTATTAGTGCAGCGAAATATATTCAGTGTAAATATAAGCTACATATTTAATTTTAAACTATTCAATTGCATGATAAAGATGAAGAGGCAAATATTAACTCTTGTCTCTGACCAGAATAAATTTTGTTTCAATGTGCATAGTAGTATTTCAATGACAATTAATGATATACATAAATAAACCAAAGTAACCAACAGTATAATAAACATGTCCAGAAGTATTTCATTTAAACAGTTGTTATCTTTATGTAAGTGGAAGCAGAAATTTTCCAAATAAGATGTTTGAATATAAGCGCAAATTTTATATTTAATATGTCCAGAAAGCTCTAAATAAGAGTATTAATTTCTGTTAAAGGTGCATTCACAACCACTAAAAGTTCAGTAAGATTTGATATTTATAATAATATCTGTTTCTTGCTCGAAGAAAACAGAAAAGAAAAGGGCCAGCATTGCTCAGATGTTACATGTTGTATATGTTCCTTCTTGCTAGTCTGTTTTTCGCAGTTCCAATGTAAAACACAAAAAGTGCAGCATTCAACATACAGTGATTCAAAATATTGATAGATCAATCCTCTGACTTTTGTGAAAATACACGTTATTACTAAAATTATTTCATATAGATTTTGGTTTTTCATTGTATTTAACAAATAAATTAGGCACGGGTATTACAACTATTCTTTATATATCTATAAAAAAGGGCTAGGTTTTACATGCTATCAAACTCTTTGATAACAACTTTACATGAATTGAAGCAATATTCTGGGAATACTCACCCACACTGCTGAAGTCTTCCCTTCTCTTCAATTTTCTAATATTACAATACTGTATTTCTGGCATGATGTTCCAAAAATATTTTGACCGAAAATTCAGCAGAGTGTGAATATGGAAATGTGAAAACTCAATGAGCAGTTTCATAGGGCGAATAGAATGCATCGCCCTGGAACTGTAAAAAAAAGAACATGTAATGGCAAAATTGACAAATAATATAGCAAATATAGACTGTTATGAAGGTTTTATTTATGTGTCAAGCAAATCCCATTACAATTGTATTTTTCATTTGTCAGGCCTTTTTTACAATCAAAGCACGTCACGCTATCGAAAACAAAAATAATTTTATCATTATGTACAATATATTTCATCATTCTAATTTGCAATGATTTTATTTCTCTCGGTAAACAATAGTAATAAATGTTTTAAAAATGAACCAAAGGTTCTTTCATTTTATTTCTTACAAAATATTTATTATATACTGAAAATTTTTGTGAAAATTATTGATGTTAATTTACACATTCTTTGCCTCTTCAATAGCAAATTACTGGAAGCAGTAATTTTAAGCACCAAATTGTTTTCTTATCAACCCGAAAAATAAACTATTTTCAATGTCAGATTTCTTCAATAACTGGCGCGATAAGCTCGTACCATACTAAAATAGTTTTGATGTGAAGTATAACTACAGTAGCTTTCATCATAATATGTCTCTATGAGAAATTTCAACGAAATCATAAATCAACAAAGAGAATATGTGGTTTAATAACAGGACTGGCTCATATTTGTAAATGTGCTCCTTCGATGTTTAATGTAGCGGCTTATGTAAAGACAGTGAATTAACTGTTTATACACGTTAAATAAAACAATAAATATGTATGTGCTCAATATAAAAGATGTATTAAGTGCTATTTAAAAAAATCAAAGAACATTAACATAAATGTCGTAACCATTTAAACATGATTTGCAATGATACATTTTATTAATCATCAAAAACTCTTACTTTGTTACTATTATAAAATAACTTATTTCAACAATATTGTAGTAATTACAGAGAAAAAGTCATTTTATAAGTGTAAGTAAAAAATGGAGCCATTTCTGACTAAGCAAAAATTCTGAAATTTCATCAAAACTTATTTTAAAGTTCATGAATTGTAAATTATAGTTTTTTAAAAACAAAGGTTTAAGTTTATATCTTAATATAATTTTACTTACACATGTATACATATATATACATAAATGCACATCCCTTATATATGCATACATACACATATTATTCTTGTTGATATCAACTAAATATATACCTCTGTCTGTCATTGTAAGCTGTCTACTTTAAAAGTTTTTAAACCAGCATGATTTAAAACTCTTTGAGATTATGACCAAAAATTGCTCATTTAAGAAGTAATGTATTAGCAGGCAGAGAACCATTTTTGTATGCATTGTTCCATTTTAAAGTGTGTTACTGTACCTTAAGCTCAAATGATAGTGACTGAATATATATGAATGCATACAAACAATCTTCAGTGTCTCAGTCAAATAATACTACTCTAAAAACATCATTTATCTGCATCACTTATTTTGGAGGAGAAATCTATTCGCTGCTGATAGGCTCTCAACAAACAACAAAAAAATTCTTAAGCATTGGTACAACTTTAAATTTACGACGCACGTATTACCACGCCTGTTAACACGGAAATTTATTTATCAATCAAAAGCTGTTACGTCATCAGTATTATTATACTCAATACAATTCAATCAGATTTCATTGTTATACTCTTGAAACTGGTGCAGGCTTTGAATGGTCTCCCATTCCCACTATATTGATTTAATGATCTAACATGCCAGAAAATGGAGCACTGCAAATCAACTTTCTACTGACGCTGTCGACAGCATAGAGATAACCAATCAATATAGCTAGTCATATGTGATTCTATGATAGTCAGCTTCCTTATCATTCAAACCTACTGCATTGGAAGTTGGTTGTGACCAGCCACATATGACCTTGGTGGCTCTCTTTGATATATCCTGCAAATATCTCCTGTGGCTCAAATAACCATATCTGCTGTTGGCGATCGGTAATGCTGAATCTAGGCACGAGCCGTCGACATATTCTTAGCCTGGATAACGTCGATATCAGCGAGACGATCAGACTCCAGTGCCACCTCAATATATTTCAACATGTCTCCAGAGAAGAACATCAAGAAAACCGAGTTAGATGCTGATCAATTTTCTTAACTTGATCGCTGAAGCTCGATTTTTGTTAAATATGATGAATCTGGTGCATCACATTATATGTCGTAATCATCTTTTATCTGGGATGGCTTGCCATGTTTGACAACCAGCTAGTAGTTCTGGCTCGCCACCACTTGTCTTGAGTTAATGAAGCTAAGTGCCCAGTGCTCTTTGTGTCCCAGCTGAGGCAAGCTGGCAAATGCCTCAGCCGATTCTAAATATTCCTTTTATCCATTGCAACTTTTTGCGGCTCTACTCCATGGCGCCTGTTGACAATTGGCCAGCCTGAGCGCCAGGCGGGTCAGGCGTCCGTGCCTTTAAGTGTGCAATATGTTTCAAGCAAATGTTCAAACCATTCTGATATGATGAAAAAACCCAGTGTGAGTATTAACAAAACTGGTTTGTAACGAAAATATCTATGTATTAACAGCAAGCTAATGGAAAATAAATAGTATTTTAAAAATCGGGAAACTCACGGGTTTACTCTGTAACGTCAACGCATGTGTCCTCGAGCCAGTAGATGGTAATAACGATTCAACCACAGCAGATGAGATCTTAAGTATAAAATTATGACTAGTCAGTATTCTGAGTGATGCCTACCCAACAACTTGGCTGGTCTGTTAAATGTTCCAACACAACTGAATAACTTACAGTGAGACAAAAGGGGAGAACTGTACAACCAACAGCAATCATATTTCACCAACTTCAATAATTTAACATAATGTGAGCAAGTTTGAGTTTCTTTGTCTTCTTATGAAAGACTGTCAATGTGCAATTTCATATGTTTCTTGTTGCAATTCGTGCAAGCGTCTTATTCCCATTCCATGCTGCAAGTATTGTTATGATTTTAAGCAGAATTACGCCAACGCAGCACCCATTACAAAATATGGGTATCAATTTTGAAAACAATTGACCAGGTTAAGTACTACTGGCACAAGGATTGAAAAAATTATTTTGTTCAGCAGGACTATGTGAATGCGATGACACATTTGGTCCTCAAAGCATGCATTTGTCCAATGAGGAAGAATACGGCTGGGTAAAATCGCTCGACCTTCAAAAAAAACCGCCAATTTTGAAAAATTGAGTTTTCACACAAAAATAATACTAATTTTACTAGTATTTTTCATGAATATTAAAAATGCTATTTTTTTAAATATTTTTAAATCAAACATATATATTAATACTGTTATATAGGCTAGTGGAGTTTTCTTTAAGGTATGTTTATAATATTGTTTATCGTGTATTTAAATTTGGCTGACTCTTGGCAATAATAAGTGATATAGGCACCTGAGAAAATATTTCTAAGAGATTTTTAAAAATCTCTCGAAGGTTTAATAAAATATTATCTGTCATTGACCAGGCCCCACTATCTACTTCAATTTCCGGTAACATATGTAATATATTATTTCTGTGTGTATTACAAATTTTAAAATTTCAATGATTATTTTGAATTAAGTGTGAGTTCGGATATGCCATACGGCAAATAATTACAGCTGTATGTGAAAAATAAATACGAGACTAGGACTAATAAACAACAATAATGCAATAAATATGCATTTCATGACCACTATTTGTAAAACGTCATCTTTATATTATCAAGTTAGTTATAGCATTACATTATAAAAAGCAATCAAGCCAGTCTTCAGATTTTAAATCATAGTAATTATTGCAGTGTTCTGTTTCTGTAAAACAGCTTTGGAAAAGAAAAGCCTGGACCCGTAATCATGGCACTTTGCTGTGTCAAGCAGCACGTGAAGACAAAAAGAAGCAAGGAAAATATTATTTTGCTGTCATTCGAGACTCTCACCTTAACAAAATTCGTGCTTCTGAACCTAACATTGAAGTAATCATTTCTTTTCAGCCATATTTTCCCAAACCATCATGTGAACTATATGACACGCACATTTATATTACATTATAAAATCACTTAATGAAGAAATGATTAATACTGACCATAATATATAAAAGTTCCTCTTTATAGAAAATTTTACAAATATTTATTATTTTTAATATTTAGCAAGGAAGATCATGATGGACACTGCATTCTTATAAATAATAAAATAAATTAGAACAAAAATAATAATAAAAAATTCATTTCATCTAGTAATCTAAGTCTGAAACTTCTAAAATATCAATATATATATATATATATTATATATACTAGAGGAGCTGGCAGTGCAGAAAAATGAGAATTCAAAAAGCTCTGGATTTGGTGATTCAATGCAAGATATGAGGTAATTCACACGTAATTGAATTCAAATTTTTAAAATGTTTTATTAATAATAGAAAAGAGTCTGTGAAAAACTTAGTTTAAATAAAAATCTGAGAATGTTAACAATTCCATGTGGTCTCGTATGCCGTGTCGTTTCCACGATTCAAAGTTATAAATAATTTCATTAAAACTATGATAAATACTAGTATTGTGAAACAAAAGTACAGTATCTGGCTGTACTAAATCCACTGTTGGTATATTTTATTCAGTAAATGCGACTGTGGCTCAAATTTTGCTGTTATCATAGAAAGACAAGTCATGTATTCGATATCAGTAGTTGAAGGCCCATTGTGTCATGTAATCAGATTCTTATATTTAAATGATATTGGAAAGTAAATCATTCATCCTTGATCGCTTTTTTATCGGCGAAAATAATTTAATTTGAGCCATGAATCTAGATATTAGCTGATTATTCAAACAACAACAAAAAAATACATTTTGGACAGATACTAAATATTAACTATAATCTAATGTGACTATAACCTGAATATTGTTTGGTAATGATAACTGGTTCTAATAATATTGCAGCAGTTTCTTATGGTTTCAGTAATTAAAAAATAAAAAGTTTTATATTGGCTCAAACACAGACAGCTCCTGTACTCCTTCAACTATTTACCTCCCGCTCTTTAAGATGGAAGCAATGCTTGTAACACCCACTGTTAAAAAGTAAACAATGATAACATATGTTTATTCTATACTTTCTTATTTTCACTGTCATTTTCTTCAGGAATATAAAACATGGTTTATTCTGAGCTGCCATCTTCAATTTTCTGAAATATTTTGATACAATATTCATCTCTAACGTATGTTCTCAGCCTTTTATTCAGCCCCAAGCAACATTATTTCGAAAATAACGCTATCTTCCATTCGGCTTACTAACTTGAAAGACTCCAAAAAACCCTTCTAGTATATTTATTTTCATTGGCCTCGGCTTTTTGTTCCGTTGATCTTGTCATTGAGCAAAATTGGTGGCAGTTTTAATAATGCAAATCAATGTTTTAATATAAAGCTGAATGGATGTAACCTTCGAGCCAATCAGTTTGACTGTAAAAATTTATTGACACGTTTCTATTAACTGTTATCAATAAAAAAAATGTACTTTCGATACAAAATAAATGAGAATTTAACTGTAAAACAAAAGATTTGACCAGTTCTTAACAGGAAATTGGTTTAAATCGAACTGAAGGTACGAAACAATGAGGAAAATTTTCCAAACTCTGAAGGCATTTTAAAAAGCTTACCTTCTTCCCATATATGCAATAAATAACATTGTTCAAAAGATTTATGTATAAAAAAAAGGGATTTTTTGATATTTTATATGTTAAAAACTCAGAAATATAGTGACCCACTGTTCAGATAATAAGCTGCATAAAGCAAAACTTAAGGCAAAATATTTACATAATTAGTATTAAATGATAAAATGTATCATATTTATAATTGATTTTATAATTTGTTTAATTCTCAGGAGCTTCTTTTTTTCTGAATAATAAAAATAAAATATTATCTTTCTATCTGCAAAAATATTTTAAGAAGAAAATATATTTATAAAATATAACGTGCATGTTGAGCCGTAAAGACCAACCACAAATACAACAGTGCCATAACTCTTCAAGAAGCAAGAAGTACGGTTAGCAAGGCTCTGGTATTAAAAAAACAGATTGTCAAAAGAAATACATGCCTAACACTATTATGGCAGTTATGCTCTCCCAATTATAACAGTCACTCCTTTCTTTTCCCAATATATAGATTATCTACAATGGCTTTCTTTCTATGCAAAAAATATGTTGACTCAAGAAAGCGAAAAAAGAAGCTGCAGCGTCTTTTTCCTTGGAGTGCTTAATGTCAACTGCGAACGGTCTACCGACGCTGTATCCCGGGACCGTCCGTGTTCCGCTTGTCCCCGGCACGCACGAGTACAACCCTGCGGACTGTTTATCGATGTCGGCTTTCTAGCCGAATTTACCACTGAAGTGGCTGTGTGTGCATGTGTTCCTTCTCCCACCTGAAGCTGCGCAATCTCTGGCATTCTGTCACTGATTCTTCAGAAAATCTCGGTTCGCACGGAGTGTGGCAGCTGTCTCGCCAAATCATCTCTGTTGTTACCGTTAACTATATTGAAAACATTGGAAATGTGCAACTACTGACCGCAGTGGTCAAGAAATATCTCGACCCATGAATGACTTTGAACAAGGTGAACCTCAAATAAAATTACAGAGGAGTGACTATGACCACCAATCTTTCTATCGTTAATTTCAAGCAATCAAGAAGCCTGTTTCTTCAAAACGCTGTTGCTGGCGCAATGACCACACTCAACACTGCAGTTGGCAGAATCGTGTCGCCACCATTGGATTTGACTCGGGAGTAAGAAGTTCAGATGTGGATTTTTTATTGTGTTGCAGTAGTGTTTAATTGAAAAGGTGGCTGTTTGCAGTAATCGAAACCCCATGTCAGCCTCAGCCGCACTCAGAAGGGCAGGAATTTCAGTGTTTTCTCCTCTTTGATTTTTCATAACAAATGGCGACTCCCCGTATGTTATATATTTTGATTGCTTACATAATTTGTTAAAAATATTATTAAAAGATAAAAAAGATGATATTAACGTTTTTGTTAATACTTTTATTATTAACATACAGTATAATAATGGTAATTTATAAGGTCAGGAACATTGATCGGCATCAATTTAGTGCAATTTTAAATGTTTGAACTGTCCACTTTTGAAAATCATGAATATGTCGTTATCTTTGCAGATAACAATTTCTCTTCTGATTTTGAGCATTGAAGTAGAAAGCAATGCTTAATTGTATACTAAATCGGTTAATATATATTTATCAAGATATACAATCAAATAACATATTTGTCGAAATCAAAAAAATATCGAATTTACGAAATTTTTGAAATATCTCCCAGATACGTTTACACAGAAAACAAACGACTCGACTCTACGACATACAAATGATATTCGTTAAATGAAGAACCACAGTGAAAAAACACACAAGGCACCCCAGATGTAACAAAAGGCTGATGGCTCCAGAGCTCCAAGGCTGCAAAATGGCACGGCCTTCACACGTGTACGTCTGAAAGGATCAACGGACTCTGGATCCTCCAGTGTCAGCAAAATTCCTTCGGCAGCAGCAGAGGGCTCTGCAACTCTAGGCACCTGGGTGATGTGTGCTGGTTTCACTTTTTGTGTGTTGCTTTGTGCGACCGTACGATACCTTTACTTCAGGTCATGTCCAGATTTTAAAAATAAAGAGAAAATCAAAACTATAGCCATGTGTGTGAAACACGAAACCAGTGACTGAGATTATATTTTCAAAGATATGCTGACAAGTTGTATTTTCATTCCATTGCAGAAGACACGTATGATTATATCAATCGTAATATATTTTAACCTAAAATTTTCTAATATAATTCAGTACTTTCAAATATATTTTAAAATAATTCATAAACTACTAAGTCTAATGTGTTTTTGTATTTGTTTTGGCTGCTAATTCAAATATAAAGTTTTTCACAACAAATGCAGAGGCATGGCTCCTTTTCAGCCAGATGTTTTTGCGAAATCAGGATAATATTGTTTTAATGGTAAACAATAGAAAACAACAAATACAATAATATTAATGAAATATTTAAACCAGCCTCCCATCGACTATTAATATAGTGTGTCCGCTTGTTACGAAATATCTGGCTGATCCTGAGACACAAACAATTCTTTCATCCCAACAGTGGTGCATCATATGCCTGTCGACAAAACACCAAAGTTATTACACAGGAGTATGGAAGATTTTCAGGTGCACTGCTGGTAATTCGACCTCCCCCGCTGCTAACTATGACAGTATTACAGTATATTTATGATTTCTAATGTGTATGAAATTTCTGAATAGTCTTGACAATGTGTAGCCATGCACATGGTTGTGGCATCCCAAACAAATACATATTTACAATTTTTTTTGCTGTTTCTTCTTTTTAAATTGCATGAACAGCCCTTGACCTTATGAGCTCAAATCATAAGAATCAGTTAAATTCACAATTAGTATTTCTCTAGTCCCGACCATGCTAATTTCCCTTTCTCGTGTCGTTAGGTGATCGACTGGCAGCTGTTAGGAGCAGAGGAGCTCTTTAAAAAACAGAAACCTGCTGTTGCACTATTTGCAGAAAGACCTCTGGCTAGATCAACCTGTGCTGAGTTGTTCACCTGACAAAAGAAAATAACGAGACATTACAAGCTATGGTGTCTGAAAATCGGCTGGGATATCTCAATGGGAAAATCACTCTGTAACCACTGCCAGATCAATGGTGTTATTTTGTGCAATCAGACCTATTGTGTTTAACACATAATGCAGATGGGCCCGATAGACAATGTTTGTTTATGGCGAAGGGAGAACATGAGCCAGCAGTAGATTACATCAATCAAATTTTATTTAAAGACCGGACTGAATACTCTTTAGTATTTATTAAGTGCTATAAAAAAATTTTGGTTTCATATTCCATGTGGTGAAGTTGCATTTACATGTGCTCAACTGATTATCTCGCTGTTTAGAGTGCGGTTCCTGCTCAAAAACACCTCTTCAACTGTCAAGCAACAATAGATGACATGTTTACAGATACATGGATACATTATAGTAATGATTCATCTGAGTGTGTTTGTTGAAGGCAGATGTAGTCGTGTGTCTGTATTCCAAAAGGTTTGTGGAAAAATGTTAAAAACAACTGATGTCATGTTGTTAGCTGCTAGAATATTAAGAATTCCCCACTCACTTATAATTCGGGAGCATTCTTCTATGAGCAAAAAAAAAAAGTGCTTTCTTATATGACAATTATCTTTCAAATATCATTATAAAAGAGAGAGAAGTACAAATAAATAAGTTATTTATAAACTTTACTAATGCAACTAGTTATTTTTAACGGAAAAATTAATTTATTAGATGTCAAATGCTGCTTACTATTGTCATAGTCTTAATATTAATAAAGCCAACTGGTAGACAATGTTATATGTCTCAGTATAAATGGGCTCAGTATTGCATTCAGAACATAAACTAATTTATGTGAGAAAGTTGTTTAAATGACATTTTCTGGTGATAACAAAAAACAATATCTCAGATCTGTGCTGAAATTCTTGGGTCTGTACATGCTCATGGCTCAACTTTTTGAACATTTTTCATGATTACAAACATGTTTCAAATAATGTTTATTAAATACAACACAGTAATAAACAGGAAGTAGATCTAACTGCGTTATAACAAATATGACCCACAGTGACTAAAACGGTATGTTCAGAACTATAGAATACAATTTACGTATTTAAATTTCTGCATAGAAATGTAAAGGAGTGATGGGCTTTCAAGTGAACCAGGAGACTTAATACCTCTCTTCTTCCAACATTTTCAGGTGCACTCCACACTAAAGTCGTTTTGTCAATAATCGGTATCTCATGCTGCAGCAAATGAAAATCGCATAGACTCAGCCGATAACTACTCTATGAGATATTCAATTGTAACATATTCGGGCATTTATCGTTCCCCCGGCGGTGGGCGAAATTGCGTAGTGGAAGCGAGTTTTCGTGTTAGTCGCAAACCGCTAACTGTCGTTACATCAATGAACAAGCGCATTCATTTCAGTCTATTTTAATAAAACCACTATCGCTTTGATTACTGATAACAAATAAATGCTCAGTTTTAGGTATTTTGTGGTCAGTTTTAATATATTTATTTCATACTGCTAATTGGTATGCAATATTTTATTTTGATCTGATAAATAAATTGAAAACTGACATATTATTCTATATTTTATCAATTTACATTACAATCTATTTTGTGAATGTTCGACCAGCTATCGATATTTTTTCTTGTCAATATACATTGATATATATATATTTTTAAATTTACCATGCTATAATCTTGTTGCATAACTGCATAATTTAATATAAGAAGCACAAAATAGATGGTGAACTGGAATGTTAAAAAATGACAGGCACAAAACCAACCGAAGCCTGTGGTACATCCTGTATGTAAGTTGACTGGCAATTATTTGTATTCTTTGTGTATTATTCTTTAGTATTATGATTATGTCAGTTCTTTTGAACACATAATTATTTCTTGTAATCTGATATATCTGTTTTATGCAAATATTTCACCTTGATGTGGTAGCTGTATTTAAAATTTATCATTATTCTCTTCAATCTGTTTTGAAAGTACACTAGAGTCAATACATTATGTTTAAGCACACGGTCATTATTACTTTTATTTATTAATATGTTTGTTTAAATGTGTTTGTGTTGTTATTACTGGCAAAAGAAGAGGAAGCCCATTACTGGTGACCTGTTACAAATCTCTCCATAACGTTTAAGCGCAATAAGAACATCGTTTTATTTAAAAAGGTTGGAAGAATTTGCAGTTCGTGGTCATGAAATTGACATGCTCTGTGAAATTTATGAATCATGGGATGGAACGAAAAGCCAATGAAAGCCTGGCGCAGATAGATTTAGTGACGCCTGTTCCTGCATGAGGCGGCGCCCAACTGTGCTCCAGTTTGATAGAGAGAAGGAAGAGAGGGAAGATGACGGCTGGTCGTGTTGCGTGGACCGCCTTCTTCTGTGCGAAGATCACCCCGGTACGAGGAGTCAGAAGTCGACCTGTGAGTTAATGGTTGGCCTTCTTCGGCAGGAATATAATCCATCAGAATCTGAAGACGATGAGCGCTTTGATGAAGGTGAGTCCACGCTTGACACAAATCTAAGAATATTTTTAGTGAATTTGTTATTAACCTGGAATGTATTGTTCATTTAATTCATTGCTGTATTTTTAACTATTTGTTCATCTTTCATATTTAATAAAGATATGTATGCATTCAAAAATTTTCAATATCATTTGTTTATTGTTTATTGCTTCGACATTCTCTGCTATGACATGAGCACAGAGCTTTGGTTTGAATATGGAATTTGTATTGTATATATGAAATCAGGTAAATCGTGCCATATAACTTT